>PVJA010009461.1:0-60638 GCA_004027025.1 Myocastor coypus
GGGGGCTGGGGAGCTGGGAGCACGCCTCTTCTCCTCCCCTGTGTTGTATGCAAGCTCCGTGCCCTCCTCTTGCACAAGCTCAGAGTGCTTACAAAATGAGGACCCTGGTCTCAGGCTGAGTCACTGAGTGAAACTCTGAAACTTCTCAAGTTGACACAATGAACGACATCCTGGAGTGGTAAGGGCATGCCATCCACACCTTAGGGTACAGAACTGCTGAGTTACTGAAATAAGCTTCTAGACCTTTCAAGTGGACACAACGTGTCCACCACTGAGGTGAATAATTAGCTACAGGAGTAAAAAATGAGCACAGTAAAGTATTTTAACTTGAAATAGGAAGGGTAAGTTTGTGGATAGAACAAAGATTAAGGAATTATTCAGAGGTAGGGAGATTTTATGCACAGCTTCAGAGCACACATTTTTTTTTTTTTGCCCTGATGGGGACTACTTAAAAAAATACAATTAACAGGACACGACTCTTTAAAATAAATGAGTCAGTGTTTTGTGATCAAATTACAATGCAAGTCTCGAGCACTGAGATGGAATTTTTAGATCACTTTATAGTGTTCAATTGTGCATAAAGAACAATACAAGGTAGAATCATATAACTGGCTATGGCTTCTGAATTTTTTAAGGATGGATAGAAGCGAGAAAGGCACATGGACTTTGCACCTTTTACTTAAAGCTTTATATATTCTCAGGGGATCCTGGTTGTCAGAGAAGATCTCTTACTTTTGTGTCTGTGGTTTAGAAACAGTCCGTGGTTGAACCCGAGGCTAAAAAACGAAGTAGTCTGCTGTAAAATTAGTGCAAATTATAGCCTTGTGTGTTCACTATAAATGATAAAACAGAAGTAGAGCCAGGAAGAGTTGATTTGCCCAAAGCCTTCGTGTCCTGAAGAGATAACATTTATTTGGGACATTTAGGAAAAATTGTAATGGAAGGATTCAGTGTACATTTCAAGTTGGCTTTTTTCCTGGATAGTCCCTGTGGATACATTCTTAAGATGCTTGGAGACTTGGGGCAACATTAGAGATAAATAATTTGCCTTTGTGGAAGAACTCGACCATTTAGGATAGAGAAGCAATGCGGATTTAGAACTCTGTTGAGCTAGAACAGGACCACTTTCCCCTACTTCATGGGGAGGGATGGCAGATTGTCACTGCCTTGAGGTTGAAGAGAGAGCACCCACCTTTGGCAGTCATGAGGGCAGTTTTGAGGAATGAACATTGGGCTTCAGGCATATTGTCCCTGGAACAAATATCAGGTTCCTCACTAAAGGTAGTAGTGGCAGTGACAGTATAAGACACCACCCAAGAGAGATTTCATTGACTTCATAAGAATAGAGGCCCAGGAGGGGGTAGAACGTATAGGAACACGTGTAGGGTTTCTTAGAAATAACTGATACGACTCAGGGTACAGGATGGTTGATAAAGGATTTCAGCTAATGGGGTTCCATTCTCTTGTCCATGTTGGTGGGATATCCATGGCTGGGGAAAAGTCGGATGCTGCAGAAACATCGATAGCCTGCTGTCATGAGAACTGGTCCCTAACATTCCTGTATTGACAACTTAACCTCCAAGGCAACTGTGTTGAGAGGTGGGGCCTCTGTGCTCATGAATGGAAGGATGTCATGGAGATGGTTGGAGACCATGGCATTGTTCTAATGAAAGGATGTGCTCATACCCCACTCATTGTGTGCTCTCTTGTTCTTCTCCTTCCGTCATGGGACGATGCAGGATAACAGGGCTTCATTAGATGCAGAACCCTGACCTTTTGACTTTCCAGAATCTAGAACTGTAAGAAATAAATATTTGTTCTTTCTTAATTACTCAATCTGTGATATCGTGTGTGATAATTGCAAAAACAAAGACACTAAGACCAAGACTGAGTACTCCAAAATTTTGTTTTGAACACGTTCATAAACACATAATAAGGTTTGATAAATAAGATATGAAAGCAAAGTAGCTGTAACTGTATGGGATTTGGAAATATTGGGAGACTTGGTAACAGCATTTGGATGTGGCCAGTGCAGTAGCAGTTCTTTTACCCTACTTACAGGGATTAAGGATTCTCTTTTTCTTCAGTGAGCTGGAACAGAAGAGACAAGTCATTACCTGGAGCCCAAGCAGAAAGACCAACTAATAATGACTGCCTACATACAATAAACACATTGTTCCCATTATAGAATATGAGTGCAGTCCCTCTTAATGGGTTCATTTGGCATTTTTATAAAGACTTTTATGAAGATCTTTGAGGTATGCTTGTATTGAGAAACCTTATCTGAATGGATCCAGATTTTTATGTTAAAATACAGGTGTCAAGAGAGAATAAAAGCAGGTAATAAGCACCATTTATGGGACTTTGTCATTGTGAGGCTTATTTCTCTCTGGCTATGCCCCTGTTAGTTTGAATGACTGCTTATTTCCTCCATCACCTGCATGTAGTATTAATCACTAAGCCATCCATTTAGGTAATGAATATAAATCATATTCAATAAACTCAGGTGAGCAAGAAATGTCACATCTTTATTTGCTTTAACTCAAATTAAATAAGTCTCTGGGCTTCTATCCTATAGAATTGCTGGAAAAACCCTTCTAGTTTAGTCATCCTTAGACTTTTTAAGTCATTGTGCCACAGTTACATAAAGATTCTAGGGAATCTCAGATTGAGTTAAATACTGGGGAGGCCCCCTGGATGCTGCTGACATGATCGTTGTCCAACCTGTGTGGACCTTGGAAGTCTGTAACTCTGCAGGTTGTGGCAAGTAACCATAGGTGCAGTTGCTCAGGTCAGGGTCCTTCAGATCTCATGGTATACCTTGCAGCCATCCAGAGACTCTACTTCTTCTTTAGAGGTCTTGTAGAAAACAGCCAGGATGCTTACAGCTTACTGGCCCAGCTAGCCTCTGCCCCTTTCCCAGCCTGGAGTATTCTCTTCAGTATTTCTGAGTGCCTCCGTCTGTCTGCACTCCCCTCAACTCCCATTATGATCTGCTCAACAGTTTTGAGGAGCAAATGTTTAAAAGACGGATTGTCTCCAACAGCTTTGGTTGTTTGCTGTTATAAACTTGAAGCGATGCAACACTACTTGTTTGCAATAAGGTATATTCTGATATATTCAAGAATAGCAATGACAAATTATTGCCTTGGTGAGTATTTCTGCCTTGCTTATTCATCCAGAGTGATTATACCTTACTGTGTGACAGACTGTAGACCCAGCAGCAAGAATATAATAGTGATCATGGCAGGACCTGATCACTACTTTCAAGGACCTTGCCATTGTGGACAATATGCACTCAGAAAAGCATTGATAAGTTTGGAGTGTCATTCACTCCAGGGATGGGTGATGCAGAAAGCATTGCTAGAGTATTTTTCAGGGACATTGAGTATAGAGAAAGTATAGGCATTATCTGGTCAAATAAGAAGGCAAGCCACAAAGAATAGCATGTTCAAATATTGGGCGCAAGATAGATTCTGGCATAATTTAATAATTGAAAAATAAACAGGCTGTGGTATTAGAGTTGAAGGTGGGGTACAGGAAGAAATTCATTTAGAGGTTTTACAAGGCTCCAGTTACCATGGAAATTGTCATGTATCCTAAGTCTTTGGAGTTCAAATAGCTGGCCTGCCAGATGTGATGGCCACACCTGTAATCTCAGCCTGAAGCAGCAGAATTGCAAGTCGGAGGCCAGCCTGGGTGATTTAGTGAGATCCAGTCTCAAAATCAATATAAACAGGCTGGGGAGGTGGCTTGAGCTTGCTGTGTTTAATCCGTAGTACTGGGGGGGGGATAATTGGTCTACACAACTCTCACTCATTTTCCCTGTCTTTTCTGGAATGACTAGAAAGCTAGAATATTGCACTTCTTGGTCTCCCTTGGAGCTGGCCGGGGCCTGGTGACCCAGTTTTGGCCATTTGGTAGTGAGGAAAGTCTGCGGTTGCAGTCTTCTATTTCCTTGCTCTTCCATTCGGTAGCACCAGTGGCTCAAGGTCTTCATCAGGGCTGAATGAGCTGCAAAACAGAGCAGTTCCGTTGCTTGGTGCTGGGGAGCACCACTGCGATGCTGCTGCTCTGATTTCCACTTGCTCAGGCTGCTCCGGAAGATCAGTGAATAACCCTGTATATGGCCCAACCACCTGGGGTGTGATTTGTCAGGTGGAGGCAAATCCCAATGCAGGTGCCTCTGTAAGGTTTTAAGGGTGAACTGGCATTTATTTTGGAATGATTGCTCCAGCTGCTTGGTGAAAGCTAGTGTTACAAGAGACAGGTGGCTGTGAGAACACCAACCAGAGGTGAGCGGGAAATCCAGATGGAAGATATAGTATGTCCAAGACACAAAGTTAGGTTTGAGATGTAGGTATGTAAGGGACAACTTAGAGGAAGTTAGGAGGACAAAGCAATTGACAGCTGGTGGGTCTGTGCCCATGCAGTGGTCTACCAGGTCACTGTGGAGGTGAGTTAGCCTGGCGTGAGGATCCCGGGACTGGCAATGTGCCGCTCCTAGACCAACTTCGTCTTCTCTCGGGTTAACTGCGAATTTCCTCTTTTGTTGTTCCTTCCGCTCAGCCTTCCCCAGTCAACGAACATCAGACTGCACACACAAATTTCACCCCTAGCCCAACATGGTCAATTCTTTGCCTGCCTCTTCCCTCTCCAAGAGACCTCGATACTCTCAGGCAGCCCTCTGGCACAGAGCAGCAAAATATTTCTTTACTTTCTCCTGCTTCTATTTCAGGCCAGAAGAAGGAACCTTACAAAAACTTCCTGGCTTGGATCAGTAGGCACAATGAATAGTTGATTTCTAATTATTTACAGCTCTAAGTAATACTGCATTTAGTATTTTTTCATATTTTGAATAATTTCTTTAAAATAGTGGAAGGAATGAATCTTTTCTCATCTTGAATATAGGGATTTAGAGTTCTGCAAACATCTTAAATCTCAGATAATATTCATCAGTTTCTCAGTCTAGGAATGTGTCTCAGTTACTGTTCTTTCATTGCGGGGACAAATATCTGACACCCAAAATGAAGGAAGGAACAGTTTATTTAGCTCACAGTTACTAGAGGCTTCAGTCCATATTTGGCTAGCTTCAAGGCTGAGTGGAACAGGGCAGAGAGCAATCAGTTAATGGTGGTGGGGCAGCAATGAAATGGTAACAGAGGCAACCTACCAATCAGTGCAAAAGAGAGCAACAAAGAAAATCTATTTCTCCTATAACTCCCTAAATTTTCTGTTCAAGGAGATTAAGGGACCACGGAGGAAAGCGATTGAAGGTAAATAGTGTGCCTAAGGAGAGCCATCTGGAGAGAAAACATTCTCTTGGGCTTTCATAGAGAGTGAAATGGTCAAGCAATGGCCATGACTCATCCAGATGGCTGACACTGACAACAGTTCTACAAAGCACAGTACATGGTTCCAAAGTAAATCCTGAGGGGATCTGACTGAACTTGAGAGGCACAAAAAATACATGTTTTGTTATACAGGTCTTGCTTTAACTTGCCCTTGACCACCCAGCAGAAAAGCCTAAATATGACGCATAAAACTTAAGGGTAGTTTAATATGCTGAGCTGTAAAAGGCTGAAATCAACAGCTTTCAGCATTGCCAGTTTCGCCAGTAGCACACTACAACTATGGAACATTTAACTATGTATATAGCTACCTTCTCTTAGATAAAAAAGAAGAAATCTATTGTACCAATAACCACTAGAAAATTTATCATGTCTACACCCTGTGCCCTGTATAACTATAATGAGGACAACAATATGCATTGTATCAATTATTGTGAATGTTCTACTAACATGTTTTGGAACTATCACATTGTAATTTCTTATTAAAAGTAATGATAAAATAAAATAAAAAGAGAGTCTGTTTCTCTGTCTCTCTTATATTAAAGCTCTCTGCCTCAGGCCACACCCATAATCCCCGCAGTACTAAGACACATAATCCCAGTGGATCATGAGTCAGTCTCAAACTCTAGAAGTCCCCACTCCTTGACTGCATGAGGCTTTGGGGGGACAACTAGACACAAACCATAGCATTCCACCCCTGGACCCCCAAAGTCTCATGCACATCCCTTTGTGCAAAAGGCATTTTAGTTCATCTCTAAGAGTTGCTGAAGTCCCAGCAGTTTCAGTGTTGCTAAAAAGTCTAAGTCTCCCCAAGATCCAAGGCAAGCTTTTAACTGTGAGCTCCACTACAAAAGAAATTAAACACATCCAACATTCAAAGGTACATGATAAACATTACCATTCCAAAAGTTGTAAACAATAGAATATAAAACACTGGTACCAACACAAGTCCAAAATCCAGCATGACAATCATTAAATCCTATAGTTTCAACTGGAGCATCTGAAACAGTCTGCACTGAGTTGTGAGCTCCATGCAGCTCTGTCCCTATGGCACTCTTAGTGGTAGCTCCCATGGCTTCTATCTTAGGCCGGCCTTCCTCCTTCTTTGCAGTTTTTCTGAGACAATTCACATTTCCAGCTTTTCCAAACTTCTAGGGGTTTCCACTGAATTGGCTTCTCAATCTCTGCTTCATACACTGACTTCTCAGGGAAACACTGCCTGGCTTCTCAAGCCTTCTTCTGAAACCCAGGAGGAAACCTTTTTAACCTAACAACTCCTGCATTTTGAATGTGCCTAAAATCAAAGCCACGTGGAAGATGCCAAGGTCTGCTGCTAGCTGGAGCAGTAGCCAGGCATTCTTCTATCTTGGCTGTAGGGATCAAGTGCCTGGATTGCTGAATACTCTGACCCTGATTTCGAAGAGCAAATTCTCCATGCTGGTGCCATTTTGGAACCTGGTGTAGCTGCTGCTACCATTCTGGAACTTGGGGTGCTGTGGCTTTCTTCTCAAGGCCGAGTCTCCCTGCTTTGCAATCACGAGTCTGCAAAGAGTGGAGACCTGTGACCTCCTGTGATCCCCTCAGGCCATCTTTTTGATTCTCTGATTCCTTCCCAGCAGTGGAGATCCTCTCAGCTCCATCTCTGCATCCACAACTTTCCTGCTGCTTTCTTTCTGGCCAAATTCACAACATTTTAGATCATCCTGCTTGGCTCTTAGCTCTTAATTTTCAACATAAATCTGGCTAAAAGCCCCCAATAACAACCATGTCATTGCCTCAATAGTTCACGGCTTTGAAATGTCTTTTGCAAGATTAATCAGTTCACCATGCTTAATCTCAGTCTTAGGCAAAGTCTTTGGCCATGAGCAAAATTCAGACAGACTTTCAGCCAAGCCATAACACAAATCATGAGGAGTCGAAGAACCAGTGCTGTCCTTCTTCCCAGCAGAAACCTCCCAACCTGATCTTTATAGGTGGGTCTTCTGTCATCTTCTGGTCTGAACTCTGACTAGAATCTCCCCTACAGAACGCTGAAGCTTTCCAGCTCTTCACAAATAGATGACCTCTCCAAATCTTTTCTATCTCTGCCCATAAGCCATTCTTTCCATGCAGGCTTCCAGACCATCTTCTGAGCTCTGAGCAGACTCTTCCTTACCATACAGCTGACATTTATCCAACCAAAGTTTATCCAGCTGAAGTTTATCCAACTCTTTGCAAGTAAGCAACATCTCTGAACCTTTTCTATCTCTTCCCATGAGCCATTTCCTAAAACTCATGATCCACATGGTCAGGTTAGTCGCAGCAAGGCCCCCACTCAAGTGACACCAAATTCTATCTTAGTTACTCTTCTCTCTTTGCCCTGGTTGGTCTGTTGGGTTGTCTTTGTTGCCATGTTGTTGCTGTTCTGCTGTCATGTTCTGTCATGTGCCAGTCTGCCTTGGAGCCAGCCAAATATGGACTGAAATTTCCAGTAACTGTGAGCTAAATAAACCTTTCTTTCCTTCATTTTGGGTGTTGGGTATTTGTCCCAGCAATGAGAGAAGAGTAACTAAGACAAAATGATCCTGCTCGAAAGCGAAACTTTCAGTGGCAGGTTTGGAAAATGATTGCCTGGTTAGCTGATAGCTGAAATCAAGAGTTTCTAAATCCTTTATGTCCTGAAAGCTCAACTTCTAGCATCCCGATCCAGAGCACAGCATCAGAGGGAGGGGGCTCTGCAAAGCCGTCATGTTTCCAGGACCTCTTCAGCTCTTCAGAGCCTGAGCCCAGCAGTCACTGTGCAGATCCAGTCTGAGCCTGTGAACCAGGTGCTGGATGCAGACTTTGAAAAGCTTGGTATGGGCTGGTGAGAGGAGGATGGGGCTGAGGATACTCAGAATAATGGAGTGGGAGAAATGAACATACAGTGTGTAGTTTCCTTTTATAAACACGAAAGATGATCTGATTTCTTATTTCTGTGTTTTAATTTCTTCCTCAGGGATGGACAAAAGGATGTTTGTGTCTCCCAAAGAGAAAAGGAAGGAATTCCCATACACACAAATAAATTCAAGGAAGGAAAGGAATCGGGGTCATTTCCTGTCAGTTGAGATCTACACTTTTGCCTGCCACAGCCGCTCTTGTGATACTCTCACTCAAGGGAATCAGATTTCCTCATAAAAGAAGAGCCTGATCAGATGGTGCTGAATGGAAAGGGTGACTTTTTTCAAGGTCATTCTGTCTTGCCTTGCTGTACTTCTGTGGGAGCCAGGCACCTACATCAGGATTACTGACCTCTGGGTGGGTAGGAAGCCCAAAGTGAGGAGTATGGAGAAGGGATACATTATGGGAACAGAGCCAAACTTCGCTGGAAGTGTGTGTGTGGGGGCCAGGAACTGAGTTTGCTTTTTGGAGTGGAGTTCTTCCACAAGAACCAGTGCTTGGAAGAATACATTGGAGATCTGAGAATTGGCGGGTATGGGAGAGGGGCTTTGTGTAGTCACAAGAAGAGATGAGAAGTGTCGGCCAATGGTATGGGAAGAGGAGGGGCACCGTGGAGTGCCACCACCTGCAGTTGCAGGGACTGGGATCCTCTTAGAAAGCAAGACTTCTGCAGGGTGCCCCCTCGAGGTCACGTTTTCCTCCGCAGCCCCATCTTTCAGACCTGAAGGCCCTTTGTGTCTTTTACATTGAGGTGTTGCCCCCCGATGTGTACCAAGCTTTTATTTCTCTTCTCAGACTTTACCAATACATTAGTGAAAAGTAAGTCATTGTTGTGCTCTTTTTTCCCCCTAGAATGAGTCAAAACTGTGGAATTTACTTTTTTAAAAGAGAAAGGATTTTAGACATAACCCAACAGGGATGGGTCCACAGGGTTTTGTTCCTTCTATAAACGTGAAAGGAGAGCTTATTTCTTTGCCGCTCTGGCAGCTGTGAGCTGCTCACATTATGTGGTCCCTCCATCCACCTTTTCCATTTCATCATCACGTTTTTTTCTCCTCTCAGACCTCTTGCTTCCATTTCACAAGGACTCCTGTCATTATTTCAAGTCTATTTTGCAATGCAGGGTAATTTCTCCATTGCAAGATCTTTAATCACATCTGCAAAAGCCATTTGTCATGAGACAGAATGTTCACAGGCCTTAAGGATTTGGACATAGACTGCTGTTCAGTCTATGCATTCATCTACTAGATGGTGTAACAGAGGTGCTAAAAATCCCAGGGCTAACAGGGGCTCCTTTGTCATTGTTATATGAATGCACGGGCTGACTATGCCAGGGAGCAGGGCCAGCTAGCAGCAGCTCTGCTTGACCCCCCAGCTGAATTCCTACACTAATTCTATCAGTCTGACCCTGCTTTTCACCCTTTCATAGCTGGGTCCAGGGATTATGTCCAGAAAGCTGGCTCAGGGAATTCTGAACATGTACTGACAACACTCCTGACATGATCAGGCCCTGCTTCCTTTTAACTCTGCTGCTGAGGCGTCCCTTCTGTTCACTCAGATGCGATGGGCCTCCTCATCTCCTGCCAGTAACATTTCAGGGGTCATCCTCCTGTCCCTTCTCATTGGTGCCCAGATGCATTTAAACCCTAGTCACTGTTCCTGTCTTTTATGTTTAGAACACTTTCTGCACTATAGCTCCGAGTTTCAGTCATATGCAAAAGGGCAAGACATTTTGGCTCTGTGTTTTATAAATCCTTGGTGGCAATGTTACCTTTCTATACCACTCTTATGAAGGGACTTTAATCAGCCCTGACTGGAATGGGAATTCTTCTAGGCCAACACTTTCCAATACGAATTTCTGCAAGGATAGAAATGTTCTCCACTGATTCTGTCCTGTACAGTGTCTGTTAGCTCTAAGTGGTGACTAAACATGTCAAATGTGGCCAGTGCATTTCAGTTAGGAATTGCATTTCAATTTTAGTCACCTTCCATTAAAATTTTAGTAGCCACAGATAGCTAGTGGCTTCTGTACTGGACAGCACAGACCTGGGCTCTTTTTCCTAGATAACACAACATAAGTGGAGAGTGGAGGAGCGAGTGCTCTTCGTCATCGGAGGAAAATTGTGACGAGGAAAAGAGAGGAAATGACCATCTCCACAGGGATCAAAGGAGAATGAAATATGGGAAGGTTTAAACCTGCCTCCCATCAAGCTGGCTGGCTGAATTTTCTCTTGTTTCCACCAGATGCCAAATAAGTTGCTGGCCCATTGTTCCAGACATTCTGAAGAGAATCATTAGATGGATTACACAGCTTATGTTTTTATTCATTTTATTGTGTAATAATTTTTTACTGTATTGTTCCTTTTCTTTCTCTTGAGAAGTCAACTTATCCATCCTTCTTTATTTAATCATATCTATCTATCTGTCTGTCTATCTATCTATCTATCTATCTATCTATCTATCTATCTATCTATCTATCTATCTCATAATCCTCCACATCAATCAACTAACAAGCCAACCAACCAGCCAACCAAACACAATATACACAGACTGTCTTTTGCTTAGTTGCCGTGCACGAGTGGGAAGACCTAAGCTGTGCAAGCAGTGCTTTTTCTCCTGGTATCCGAGGCTCTGTATACCAAAAGCCCTCAGAAGCTACTGACTGGTGCTTATTGGTGGTGGCATTTTATTTTTACTTTTTATGCATTTAACACAGAGTCTACAGGGTCTCGCTACACAGACCAAAGTCATTGTGATCATCCTATTTTCAATCTCCCAAGTACTGGGATCACAGGCGTGAGCCATCATGTCCAGTCTCAATCACCGTCTCAGTGTACCCTGGGGGCGGGACTGGCATGGCACACCAGGGATCGAACCCGGTCCCTGTGTCTGCCTAAGCAGGCACTTTAATCCACTGAGCTATCTGGCTGGCTATGGTGGTGACATTTTAGGGATTGCCAGTTTAAAATTTGTGCCCAGGATGACTTTTACTTTGAGGATCCAAGAAGGATAAAGAGGAAGAAAATACAGCACTGGGATGGTGATTGGTGTTAGAATATGGCTCACAGGTGCCTACTCTTAAGAAGTGCATGGTCTTTATTTCGAAAACATCAAGTGCGGCTCTCACTTGGAGGTGAGGAGTGTAAAATCTGATGGCTGTCCTGAGAGAATGGGAGGTCAAGGTAGGAAGAATTCCTGGGAATGAGACAAGGCCCAGGATTAAGTGGCAAAAAGGAGTATTGGATGGGATGGAAAGGCAGTGGAGGAACTCCCTTTCCTAGGCTTTGGTGGTAAGCATAGGATTGCACACACTCAGTGGCAGCAGGGCTGGGTGACCTGTGATACAAAGCTCTCGGTGTGAGTTGAACGAGGGTCAAGCTGCAGGGAGCGACAGCAATGCAGAGGGAGCAGACGGGGGCAGTAAAGAACAAGAAAGGTAAAACGATGGGGATAAATATTAGTGTAGTGGATGCTTAGTGTCAGTTCTGTGCCATCTCACATAAAAGACGTTGGGACACTCAGAGGGAGAGAAAGAAAGGAAGCAATTCTTAGAGGTGCACGTACAAGACTTCAGAGGACGCTGACAATGGAAGGTGTTCGCCGACGTTTGTAGTGCAGAGGAGATAAGCAGCTGCTTACAAGAGATTAGTGTGATGGGAATCCCCACCGTGACTATGTCCTGAGACACGCTTCTGTCGTCCTGCAAACCCAGTACAAAAGGGCTTTGTAAGTTACAGATAAGTAAAAGGATATGTATTCTGACGAGGACATAGGAAGAATGAAAGCAGTGAAAACCAGAATACGCTTCTGTGAAATTGTTAGGAAAGTCTTTTTCCTAACGTCTATCCAGTCATGGATCTAATGCACGTTAAGTGAAAACCTTTTTTTGCGCCATGCTGTATGGGCAAAGGCATGAAGGAGATTGGCCGTGGCCTTAAATCCCATTCTAGGGGGGCGGGGCCCTATAAATGTGTGGTGATGCTCCCGTGATGTGAGTGCTGCACTATCCACATGAGAATAAAGCCTGGTAGGAGCCTCTTATTTTTCCTAAAAAAAAAAAAAAAAAAAAAAAAAGCAGGGAGGCCCGAAAGTGATGCTATGCAGAGGAAATCTTCATAGGAGTGGTGAGACTTTCGTGGAAATTAAAAAAAAAATCAAATGGAATTTTTCCTGGTACAGAATTTTTAGAATAAAATTCCAGCTGGAAGAATAATAGGATGAAACCTTGACATCTGTTAAGATACGGGTTGGCTGCTTCATAACTGACATCTAGGGACATGTCTTCTATGGCCACAGGCAGTGGGCAAATTTGTCACTTGGTACAATTAACAGTGAAGTGGACCCGTAGACCCACAGAGTTCCGGGGACATCTATGTCCCTTTCTTATGATTTTTATGCAGGATGAATAGGAGAGAGAAGGCAGCATATTGAAACTACCTTGATTTCACTCCTATCTTTTAGTTATTTATAACATATTCTTTTTTTTTTTTTTTTGGACACTGGTTCTAGCTATGTAGTCCCAGCTGGCCTCAAACTGGCTTTGTAGCCCAGGCTTGCCTTGGACTTACAATCCCTCTGCATCAGCCTCACAAGTGCAGGGATTACAGGTGTGTGTCACCATCCCTTGTAATTATCTTCATTTTAAACCATGTGTAATGTAACCGACCCATCATGTAGCTTGACTATAGCAATAGAATGATCAAAGTATAAGATGAAAATATATACAAGAAAATTCATTTACAGTGTAATCCTGTCTATTTAAATATGGACATGTTTCAGTGTGACTTCTGCAGGTGATATAGTAGGGGAACTGCATACTTGAGTCTATACATAGGTTCACTGTAAATCCAACAACAATAAACGTGGCCGAAGATACATGGGTTAGTTGTTAGCTCATGCACCAGAGCCAATATCCAATCATAGAATTTTCTGTGCTTGTGAACAGTTGCTTCTAAGACCCTGAAGCAAATGAGATAAAATCTTCCCTCACTTTATGTGGTAGTTGCATTCCTGGAAATTCCACTTAAGTTGCAATTGCTAAAATGTATTTAGTACTTACTGTAAAATGCTCAGGAGAAAGTGTGGGGGTTAGGCAGTGATGGCAGTGATGAAAGTTAATTTTCTTGTTGAGATTCTTTTAAATGTTGGAGGTTTAGAGCACCCTGGGTCTCACCCCTAAAACCAACTGAGGCTCTGATTCTTGTGATTATGAAAAGTGCCCCATAAATGGGGCCCATGAACGCCACTGATCCGGAGCGAATTTCTCACTTCACAAAAGCTCTGACTGAGGTTTCAAGGAGAGAGTTGCTTTTGTAAAAGTCGTACCATGAGTCAGATTCCCACGAGGGGCTTAAGTTGAGGCCTTCTTGTGTCCTACTCAGTGTCCATTCCCACTTAAGCCCTTCGGGGCTTTGGAAATCGAAGGAACAGCTTTAGCTTCGTGTTGGTTAGAAGTTTCATATAGTTTTTAAATTGTCTGTTTTTCTTGAGAACCTCAAAGAAATTGGTTATTTGAAAGTTATTAGTTCAGCTTACATAGTTTTGTAGGATGTTTATTGGGTTCACAATTACTGCATCTAGCTGAATGAAACCTTAACACCCAAGGACTGACAAATATGTGAAGTAATAATTTTATAACAATTTTATAGATATATTTATATTGTGCCCAACTAACAGATACTTGTAACAGGAAAATGAGAGTGGGGGACAGCTCAGCGGCAGAGTGCTTGCACAAGGAGTGCTTGCTGTGTTTTTTATTCTTTGTCATTAGATTCTCTTTGCCATCAGTTCCTTCTTTCCACACTTCCCACTTCATACATTTGTTTTTATTTTATTTTATATTAATTAATTAACCAATTAATTAATTAAGTAATTAATTATTTTTTTGGCTGGCTCAGCGCACTCTGAGGATGGGGCTGGTGCTGCATGTAGTCCCAGGGATAGAACCACAGTGCCTTGTGCCAGCCTAACCCTACCTAAGCTTGCCTACCTAAACTTGCCTAAGCAGGTGCTTTAGACCATTGAACTACCTCACCAGCCCCAACATGTTGGTTTTTAGATCACAAAATATAGTAGACTTTATTCTTAAACTAATAAAAATGGGCTTGGTTTACAGGTTGATGCTAAAAGGTGGAACTCAGAGTCGTGCGTTGGGCCTCCAGGGTCTTCGTTGTTGTTCCTTGTTTCTAATCTTGTATTGTCTGTCTTTTTAACAGTAGAGATACTATCAGATCAGAAATATTCTCTTACTTCCCTTCCCTTTCTTCACCAACCATTTTATTTGGCATATGTTTGTGAAAATAATACAATATTCACATTTATTTTGGGGGAGTTCTGATTCTCCAGTACTCTCTCACCTTCAAAAAGTCTGCTCCCTCCCATTCAATCCAGCTATCCCCCTACTGGGAATTTTCCCAGAAGAACTGAAAACATCATATCACAGTGATATCTGTGCACCTATGTTCATAGCAGCACAATTCATGATAGCCAAATCCTGGAAAGAACCAAAATGCCCATCATCTGAAGAATGGTTGAAAAAGATGTGGTATTTTCATAAAATGTAATATTACTCAGCTACAAGGAATGATAAACTAGAAGACTTCATATGTAAATAGATGTATCTTGAACATATACTCATAAGTGAAATAAACCAGACCTATATAGGCAAATATTGTATAATCTCCCTAGTATAAGGACTCAAAAGAATAAATAAATAAATAAATAAATAAATAAATAAATAAATAAACTTTGGGTGGTACCAGGAATCAATCTCAGAGCCTTGTGTTTTCTGGATCCTCAAACCCTATATATATATATATATATATATATATATATATATATATATATATATATATATATATTTTTTTTTTTTTTTTTTTTCTTAAGGAAGAGTGACTTAAATACAAAATTCATTTGGAAGAGTAAAAAAATTAATGTTTATTGAAAGTGTTAATGTTTAATTGTTTGGTCAGTTTTACATACCTATCTCTGTTGATCTAAACTGATTTGATGATGAAAATATGTGATGAAACCATTGTTAAATTTTTCTTGTTTTGAGATTCTGTACTATATGCACTCTTATTTGTTACTGTATTTTCTATCTTTGTTTCTGCTATTTTTACTCTTTAAAATGAAATAAAAAAATAGGAGAATCACTAGGAGTCCAATCTACATAGTGAGATCCTGTAGACCTTGTCCTAAATACAGAAAAAGGGCTGGTGAGATGGTTTAGCAATCCAATGTTCCTGCTTAGGAAAGCTTAGGCAACTGCAAAGACAGTGGTTTGATCCCCGGCACCACATGCTGCACCAGCCCCAAGCCTAGGGCAGGCTGAGCTGGCCATAAGAAAAAAAAAATTAAAAAGTACAGGAAAAAATATTTGTTTATGCATCATATTTAAAAATATGACTATGGACAAATGCTTCTCTCTCTCTCTGTCTCTCTCATGGTTTTCTATTTATTGCTGGGTTTGGTTTCCTGAATGAATAGGTTAAGAACCAGCCTGCATCATTAAATGGTTAAATTATATAATCTTAATGATTCCCATCACTTTTGGGATTCCTCAAACCGTCACTAGCTTTCTTTGTTCTTTTTTGGCCATTTTTTTTTTTTTTTTAAGAACATTGCTCTTAACTATTTATCTTTCTTTGGCTTGGAAGTAAAATACTTATTTGCTACCAGTTCTGGTAAAAAAGGTTAGAGAAAGGCTTGGTGGAATTGAAACTGTTAATAGTTTTCCACTTTCTACTGCCTGTGAATATGGGTTTCACAGGCAAGTGGGGGTCTCTCTGGGTCCTCTGGGTTAGGCTTTCTCCCTCTCTGGCTGCAGCCTTCTCCCCTCCCACGTACATTTCAGACTATAATTTCTTTTGCTCAGCTTCAGAATCTCTCATGCACTTTTTCCTCTTGCAGAAATGTTTAGAAATATTTCACTTGCTAATGGCTTCTCTTCTGGTCTCCTCACTGTTGTGGGTTTATATCATTTTTATTCTTTTAACATCTTTTTAATGTATCTTGCAAAAGAAAGCAGATAAACATTTTTGCACTGCTTGCAGTCTTCAACTGGCAAACTCTGTATTTTTTCTCCACTTGATATGTACAAAAATTTTGGCATTAAAACTTTTTTTTTGTGTGTAGGTAAAATATGTACAAAGTATACAATTTAGAAGGTCCAAAAGGCTTTGCAGTAAAATTTAAGTCTCTTTCTTTCTTCCTTGTTCCCTAGGCACCCAGTTTCTGTGTATCCTTTCAGAAATATTCTATGCAAACATATTGCCTTTTCTAAAAAAAATTGCAAGACTAAGCATCCAAACACATTGTTTCACACCTTTTTATATTTACCAAGGATTGTTTCATATTGGTACAGTACAGAGCTTTCAAAAATATTTTAAATTTCTCTACAGTGTTTCACTAATGAACAAAGTACAGTTGTTTTAACATTCATTTATTGGTGAGCTTGTAATTTCCCCTTCAACCTTTGACTTTTATAAAATATCACAGTGAATTGCCTTCTACATACAGTATTTTGCAGACAAGAGTATATTTGTCAGATTGAATTTTTAGAAATGAAATTGCTGGCCAATTACTGGTATTTTTTTGGGGACCATGTCAATTAACATTCCCTCCAATAATGTCTGAGATTGCCCATCTCTTCACCTTTGGCTACCATACTGTCAAAATGGCTTCAGGAGTTATTCCAATTATTTTGACCAAGATTCCAACAAAGAATTGTGAACTAGGTATAAAGTTGTTAAAGAGACAATTATGAAGCCTGGTGTGGTGGTGCAAACCTGTAATCTCATTACTTGGGAAGCTGAGGCAGGAGGACTGCCATGAGTTTGAGGATATCCTGAGCTACCTAATGAGTTCAAGGCAGCCTGAACTACATAGTGAGAACTTGTCTGAGAAGGAAAAAAGGAAAGAGAGAGAAGATTATCACTGAAAGCGAATACTCAAGTACCAGTGAGTCAGCGGTTACAGAATGCACCCTTCACCTAGCTTTGGGGCCTAAGTGAAAATGTTGACACTGTTAAAGTATGGATGCTTAGCAAAAGCATTGTCTAGGCTGGAACACAGACCCCTTAGGGCAGGGATATGGAATAGCTGCAACTGAGAGCTTGAGAAGGGATATTGAGGGTCTGGGACAGGAAATGTGGCAGGGACCACTGGTTGGCTAGTGATGGTTTTCTGATCAAGCAGAATCTTTCAAGGGTTGGAGAAATTGTGAACTGCGTCCGGTTGCTACAGGGCTGAATTTTGCTGGGGAAAATTGGTTAGGGTGAGGTGATACATATAGAAAGCAGACAGGGAGGAGCAAGTCTCTCTTCTTCCTCCTACAGGTTTCAACTCCTTTCTCCTTTCATCTCTCTCTTCCTTTTTCAGTACTGGGGATTGATTTCAGGACCTTTACACTGAGCTGCATTTCCAGAACCTTTTTAGCTTTTGAGAAAGGGTTTCACTAAATCATTAAGTTATCCAATCTGGGTTCAAACTTGTAATATCTCTGCCTCAGCTTCCCAGATTGCTAGAGTTAAGGCTTTCATTCTCCCATGGTACCTCCTGTTGGCAAATCCTGCCAAGGAGACAAATGGCCAAACAGAAGGTCCCTGTGAGCTCCAGCCACATCATGATGGAGTTCAGAAAGGTGGGAAGAGAGCTCAGAGACAATCACTTGAAAACTGGTAGGGCAACCGAGAGTGTTTGTGAACTCTTTATTGATTGTTACTTTTTTTCATTACTGAGACCAAGTACCCAATACCCAAAGCTAAAGGAGGAATGGTTTAGTTAGCACATCATTTGTAGAGGTTTCATTTCATAATTGGTTGGCTCCAAGGCAGGGAGGCATAGCACACAGGCATTGTTGAGGAGAAACAGTTCATGGTGGGCAGAAAGTAGCAAAGGAAATAAGCAAGAGATGCCCACAGCTCTTTCTGTCCCTTATATCTTATGCAGCCTACTTAGGGAAGACAGCTCTATGGTACCATGAATCAATTCCAGCTAGATGGAGCTAGCTCTGCAGAAGTCCCACCCATGACCCCTTGAAGCTTTGGGGGGTTATCGAGACACAAGCCACTGAGTCAGTAGGCAAAACACAAAGCTTGTTATAATTTTGTTTGTTGCTGTTTAGTTCTGAGATCGGGTCTGGATAATTGTCCAGGCTGGCCTTGAACTCTTGGACCCAAGTGATATTTCTGCCTCAAGCTCTTGAGTAGTTGCTGCAGCTTCTCACGAGGGGTGAACTGTGTTGGACTTCTTGCTGTTTTGATGAGCATATTCCAGATTAGGTGTTGAACTGAATATTTATGCTTTTTTTTTTAGAGTTGTTCGATGTTCCTTTCTATGGACTTTAAAATTTTTTGTTCTCCTTTGTTTTTCTTTGGGTTATTGATTTTGCTGATCCATTAAAGAAATTAGACTTTTGAATATATTTTGAGCTTCAAGTACTTTTTCCTAGTTTGTCATTTGTACTCTGATGTATACTGAATTTTCTACTGGTGTACTTTTATTTTTACAGAGTTGATCTTACTGATACTATATTTTGTTTTGTGACTTCTGGGCTTTTCCTTCATCTAGAGATATTTGCAACTTTGAGATAATAAAAAAAATGATTCTTCAATTTTCTTCTCAGTGTTCTTGTGGTTCTGATTTTAAGACTTAGGTGTTTGGCATGTGGGCAACATTTTTTGCTGTTTAGTATGAGGAATGAATGCAAATAAATCATTTCCCACCTTACTGTTTAAGTGTTCCAATACCTTTGATAAACAATCCATATTTTCTTTGCTGATTTGAAAAATTCAGCTTTATTATAGTTCATGGTCTTTGGCTTATTCTGAGATTTTCTGATCTGTTTCACTGATTTATCTATTTACATCCTAGTACCACAAGTTTAATTACTGTAGTCATAGTGCATTTAAATTCTTCATTTTTATTTTCTTTTATTAGACTCTTACGTTTGTTTTTAAGTTTTCTTTCTACCATAGGACCGTTATGGTCAGCCTGTCTAATGTTAAATTCTGTTGGTAGTCTTATTGAGATCACATAAAAATAGATATGAACTAAAGGAGCATTGACATTATTATTTTACTGAATTTTCTGATTTAAGACTATGGTATACCTTCAGTTTTTTCCTCCCCCTTTTACATGTCACTCATTAAGTGATTGTAAAGTGCGTTCTCCCTTGTCGTATTAGCAGCCACATATACTTAGTTTTCTTAAAAAAGAAATTTCGGTGTATGTGGGTTCATGTATGAGATTAAGAGTTTCCACGTTACAATTATCTTGTGTTTCACTGAAGATGGAGTTTGCTGTTTTTTTTTTTTTTTAATGCATTTGATTGTTACAGGGTCTCACTATACAGCTCAGTCTCATAGCGACCCTCCTGTTTTTAGCCTTTCCAGTGCGGGGATTACCGGTGTGTTCTTCTACATCTGGCCTCTGTGGCCTCTGCCGCCACGGGCTCAGCACGCCTTGGAGGAGGGCTGGTGTGGCATGGGATTGAACTGTGCTTCCTGCGCCTGCCTTTTGCTGTTTTGTTTTCTTCTTTCTTTCTTTGTTTCTTTCTTTGTTTCTTTCTTTGTTTCTTTCTTTGTTTCTTTCTTTCTTTCTTTCTTTCTTTCTTTCTCTCTCTCTCTCTCTCTCTCTCTCTCTTTCTTAATGATTCATGACAGATGAGGGAACGACCTTATTTTCTGTGCTGTTCAAAAATCAGATGTGTCTTCATTTACATCCTGAAAACACTGTGATATCCATTACATTGCCTGCACGAAATTCAAATTTATACCACTAAAAAGCGGTAGGAATCTCCTTGGAGTAGTGCATGGATGTAACGATAGAGCACAAGAGTTTGCTACCTACGTGGCACTGAGCTGCTTTTCACTAATTTTGGAGATAGAAATTCTCTCTTTCAAGACAGAATTACTTTGGGTGCTGCTGCCTTTATTTAACCTACCTATTCTCAAAGAGGGGCATCCGTTTGTCTGAGGTGTACACGAAGGCATCCCAAGGGGCTGCGGGAAAAGCCCGCGTGCTCGTGTTGAGAAAGTAAACTGTCCTTACTGGCAACAAATCCTTCTGTGATTCACCTGGCTCTAAATCTTTGCTTTTCTTAAAACTGAGGGAAGACTTGGGGAGACTGTCAATGGACAGATGATTTAAAACATTTTTTTGTTCATTGATCATCATGTTTTAGTTTTATGTCTAACTTGAAAAGGATTAAAAGGAAATCAAGGACGATGGTACGATAAAGCTTGCATTTGCATCTACTTTGTTATATAAACAGTTGTCTCAGCGCTTACATTAAAAAAGAGAGTAAACTGATGATAAATCCTCTCTCACTCCAGTAATGATGAATGTTCATCCATGTATATAAATTAATTTTTAAAAAAGCCTCATCTATCTCATTAAGAAATGTATTTCTTGCCAAAACATATATTTTGTGTTTAAAATTACTCTTCAAAAATCACATATAAATAGAAGTTGAAATGATAATTTAATTCAGAAGCATTCTTTAGCATTTAGATTCTTATGGCTACTAGAAATTAAATAAAAATGTGTTTTTCCTACTCCTTTATTTATGTTTGTTGCAGGAAATTATGAGAGGGTGATCAATAACATTTTCAAGCATGAAATTTACATTATGATAAAATTCTATGAGGAAAGTAGAATGGAAATATCAGTTCCAGAAGGAAAGGGAATGGTGTAAAATTTTGACTGTTAAAAAGAGCTTGTACATGCTTTTTAAAAATGGATGAAATGCATGAGTCTCAGTAATTCTATGCAATATATTTAACAAATAATGTATTTTTATCTTAAAATATCAACATTTATAATATGCCACAAGTTATATATTTTGCAACAACTTAAATTTATGATGGCAATTTTAATTGTCAAACTAAAAACTATATGAGAAAGTCCATTTTCAAAATTCTTTAGGGGAGTCTCAAATAAATGATAATAAAGACAAAGCAAAACCAACAGAAAACCAAATTTATGGCCCTACACTTTCATTGTAAGTATATGGCTTAAAGTTTGAGACTAAGATGTGAATATTTTAGGGATGGTAAAAGACTTCAAAAATGTAGTTTTGGAGTTGATGGGTACAGACTGGCATGAGTGCCATACCGGTGTTTGGTTGGACTTGTGTAGTGATGGGACCCACAACTTGCATTAAAGGACCCCTGTTCTCACCTCATGAACATGCTTTTAAGCCCAACCCTTCTTTTTAATGTAAGATCCCAGGTTATAGAAACACGAGGATATAGACCAGTTCCTTCAGTCCTTAGGAGAGACACCAAGTTTCAATTCTTGCAAAAGTGTGCCTCCTTTCTAAAATAACCAGGGATTTCTCACTGCCTTTGGGAAGCTGAAATTCTGCCTAAAGACAAGGAACATAATAAACAGACTTCAGTATCCTTGACACCATCCGGGTTATTCTCTCTTCCTTGTGTCACATGCAGAATAACAATCCAGCAGGGGCAATGTCCTGGCCATCTTTTTCACTCTCTTCTCTTTTAATGAAATGTTAAATCTGAACATCTTTTATAGCTGTCTTCCCACTTTTCTATTTTGGTTAGTCAAAACTTGAATAATAACATACAGACCTATCAAGAATCAGCAAGAAGGCCTCGTACAGGGAAGACAAATTTACCTATTAGAATACAATCTGCAGAAATAAAGATATGTTAAATGGCACATGAAATTTATATCACTTAATAGAACACAACCTGCTCAGCTGAAACATTTTACATTTGATTATTTCAATCTCTTTCCTAAGTTTAATGGGAGAGCTGAAAAGACACCAGAAAATTAAAAGGACCTTCAAGTCATTTTTGCCAAGGAAGGAAGAGTTGCCTTTCTCAAAAATCAGTTGCTTCTTGAAATTCTCTGCACAATCTTCTGCCTGTTCCCACCTTCTTACTCTCCTCCCCCAATTTTTTTTTGTTTTGTTTTGTTTTAGTGTTTTAGCAAAGGGTGTTCAGGGTCTTACTACTGGATCAGACTCATAGTGATCCTCTTGTATGCAGCCTCCCAGGCCACCATGCCCATTCTCAATTGCCCTCTCAGCAAACTCTGGGGGTGGGGCCTGCATGGCAGGCCTGGGGATTGAACCCCTGGTTCCTGGGCCTGCTTGTGGGGATTTTTATTTGGCTAGCCCTTCTCAATTTACCAAACCAGAAAACACAAGGAGCCACCTGTTAAGAACTTCTTTTAGACAGTCCCTATAAAGTGTTAGCCCACAAGTTTGTATTCTTGTATGAGCTCCCAGAAACAAGACTAAGAGGCATTAGTGGTCTCTTGGCTCTGTTGCTTTAGGGGTGGACCATGTGGGGGTGCAAGGGCTTAAAACGTTCAATTAATAAGATTGCACAAAAACATACATGAATACAATCCCATTGTAAACAGTTCTGAAATGGCACAAAAGCTCAAATCCGTAATCATCTCTGCTGATACTGCTTCCCACTCTAGAGGCCAATTATCCTATTAATTTTGTCTACATCCTTCCAGCATCTTTATCTCACTGCTTCTGCCTCCTGTTAAACACATGTAAAAGCGAAGATATTTTTCAATAACTTGAAAAATGTCAAGAATGTATCATGAGATTTTCCGTGAATTCTTAATGTTGCTACCTCATTAAAAATTGCTGCACAGTGTAAGCGTTCTGTAAAGAAATGACACTTTATAGGAATTTATATCCTGAATCATTTTTCCCCTTTCAACATTTAAAAAAAATAAAAAAAATCTTTCATTACTTATTTATTTAGTACAGGGTCTCACTATGCAGCTTGGACTCGTAGTGATCCTTCTGTCTCAGACTCTCCAGTGCTGGGATTACAGGCATGTGCCACTACACCCAGTTTCTGTGGCTGGTCTGTGGTAAGATTGGCAGGCAGTACCAGGGATCGAACCTGGGTCCTTGCATTTGTCAGGTAGGTACTTAGACTGCTGAGCTATTTTCCTGACCCCTCAACATTTTTATTAGTATCAGCTTCTTACAATTCTGCCATGGTCTTCGTATGTTACTCTGTATGCATAAACCTATACCTTGAGCTTTTCTTTATTCTGTCCTTAAGCCTGTTTGACTTTTGATTCCTAATTTCAAGAACTATCTTTTAGATTTTAGATACCAATTTAGAGTCAGTTACAGACTTTGCAAATATTTTATCCCAATCTGTATTGTCTTGCAAGGCTTTATGATGTCTCTAGTTTTGCCAAAGTCATAATTTTGATGCAGTGAAATACACTACTTTTTTACTTCATCAATTTATCTCTTTGTTAAAAAGATTTTAGCCTTTTATATTGTTCTTAAACTGTTATTTATTTCTTATAATTTTAAATTTCTGTTTCATGTTTATATAAGTAATTTATAATTTTTTTAAGAGTGCTATAAGATTGGACGTTAACTTTTTTTTTTTTTTTTAGTTTCTGAATGAATAATGGATTGTATCAAAACTAATGGACAGAATATTTTATTTTCTTCTGCAAAATGTCACCTTTACTATTCTATACATTATATCGAAGTGTTCTTTGATTGGCATGCTGCTCCATTGTTTTACTTATCTACATTAGTCTCAGTAGTAAGTAGTTCTAGACGATTTGCTTTGTGATATGATTTGATACCTGTTAGAATGTAATAATCCCTACACTTGAAACATTCATAGTAGGGAATTGCTTTTATGTGTTTCTTTTCATTATTAAAGATCTTGATGTTTAGTATAATATTTTAGTGACATTGCTTTTGTACAGCAATGATTTTTTTTTAAAAATATTATGGCTGGCTCAGCCTGCCCTGGGGGTGGGGCTGGTGCAGCGTGTGGTGCCAGATCCAATCACGATCCCTGTGGTTGCCTAAGCTTGCCTAAGCAGGCACTTTAGACTGCGAAGCTATCTCAATGGTCCATGTACAGCAATGATGTTGATTCCTCGGTGCTGGTCATGCATTTGGCTGTCCTTTTATTAGCTCTAATTGTCAGTTAATGATCTTGGATTTTCTAGATATGTAATTCTGTTGTTTGCAAACAAAGGTAGCATTGTAGCTATTTCAGTTATTTTTTACTCATCATTGAGACAAAATATCTGACACCCAAACTTAAGGAAGGAAAGGTTTATTGAGCTCACAGCGGAGGTTTTAGTTTATATTGTAGTGCGTGTTTGGCTGGTTCTAAGGAAGAGTAGCACATTGTCGAGAGTAGTATTTTATAGTAGTGGAAAACAGCAAAGCAAAGGGCAGAGACACAGCTGCAGCTTCTTGCAAGTCTCTCTCCCTCTTTTAACTGACTGCAAAAACCAGAGCTCCTCCAAGGAAGTGGCGTGGCTGTGAAGATCAAGCACCTCTGAGGAAGTGGCATGCAGAATCCTTCCTCAACCCCTTATATACCCTTTTTGTGTTGAGTCATTCTAGGGCAGGCCCTCCATGCCCCAGGGAGAGGCCTCTATGCCCTAAGGAGGGCCCTCTATGGCCTAGGATGTGAGTCACTGAGCTGATCCACCCATGCTTTCAACCTCTCAATTTGACACAATTTATTAACCACCACAATCCACCCCTTATCAACTAGACATAATTTTTAAGCCACTTCCTAGATATAAAGACATGCTTATTAACATTTTATAACTTCAACATTATAACACAGGTTTAATTGTCAGTAAGTATTACTATTAAGTCTATCAACATTATATGAGAACCATAGCATTTTGTCCCTGGCCCCCCCAAACACTCATGTACTTCTCTTTATGTAAAAAAGAGAAGTCTATCTGTAAGACTTGTCAAAGTCTTCACAGTTTTAGCAGTGGTAAAAGTCTCAAGTGTCAAGTTTCTTTTAAGATCTAAGGTAAACTCTTAGCTGTGAGCTCCTATATAAATGAAAAGTTAAGTACTTTTAACATTAAAGATACAAGATAAACGTTATCATTTTAAAAGGTATGCACAGCAAGACATTGACCATTGGAACAAAAGTGAGTCTAAAATTTAGAAGGACAAACATGAAGTCTTGTTCTTTATGTGGAACATTTGAGGCAATCTGTATCAAATTATGAGCTCTAAAAACATAGGGTTCTATCTTTACGACATTTTTGTTGGTAGCTATCATGACATTTGGGGGGACTGGCTTTTTTTTTTTTTTTTTTTTAACTTTTGGGTTTTTATTGAATTGGCTTTTTATTTATATCTTTATATATTGTTCTCCCAGGTACACACTGTTTGGCCTCCTAGGCCTTTTGAAATCTTGTAGTTTTAACTGTAGAATTCCTGAATTTTTAATGTACCTAAAACCAGCACCACATTGATGATGTCAAGGGATTTTTTTTTGTTTTGTTTTGTTTTTTTCTGAAAGGAGTGTAGGGGTTGAGTGCCTGGATCACTGAGAACTCTGATCCTGAATTTTAATTTCCCAGCTATTTTGGTGTCTGGTGTGGCCAGTGCATCTAGCTGGGAACACTGGGCTCTGCAGAGTATTTTTTTAGAAAACAGCTGCTCATCCTTGTAATTTTGAGGCTGTGAAGGGTGAGAATGTGCCACCTCATGTATGTAGACATCATTCTTTTTATTTTTTGGGGGGCAATGGAGATCTTAGGTCTATGTTTATAGTTCAAAGCTTTTTTTGTGGCCTCCCCCCCCCTTTTTTTTTTTTTTGCAGACTCATAACATTTTAAATCATCTTGTGGAGCTCTTTGTTTTTGGTTTTTAACATAAATCTGACTAACAGCCCCCAACACTAACCATGTCACTGCCTCACAATTGAAATTTTTCTTTCAAATGTCACTGCCTTGAAATTTTTTGTTAGATTAACTAGTTTGTCACACTTAATTTCAGTCTCAGGCAGTCTCCGGACACAAGAAGAATATAGACAATATTTTTTTTGGTTAGCCATAACACAAATCACCTAGTGTTTAACAAACAACGTAGTCTTTTTCTTTTTCTTTTTTCTCCTCCCACAGAAACCTCTTTAGTTTGGTCTTTATAAGCAGTATTTTTATGAGCATTTTGGCCTTTTGAGCTCTGACCAGAATCTCTCATACAGAACATCTGAAGGCGTTCTAGTGTTTCTCTTTTAGGCAGTATCTCTGAACCTTTTTAATCTTTTTTTTTTTATAAATCATTTTTAAAGACTCTTGAACAACATGGCTAGCTAGTCACAGAATGGCCCCACTCCTGGTACCAAATCCTGTTTCAGTTTTTTTTTTTTTTTTTCAAAACATGTATCTTTTTGTTTCAGTTATTTTTTATTTATCGTTGGGACATCTAAACTTATGGAAGGAAAGGTTTATTTAGCTCAGTTAGTGAAGGTTTTAGTCTACATTTTGAATGTATTTGGCTGGCACTATAGAGGACAACAGTTTATAGAAGTAATAAAACAACAAAGCAAAAGGAGGAGATGCAAATGTGGCTTCTTGTAAGCCTCTCTACATTTTTTTTTTTTTTTTTAGTGCTGACTGCAAAGACCAGAGCTCCTTCAAAAATGTGGCACCTCCTGCAAAGATTAGAGCTCCTCTGAAAAAGTGATAGGGGCTACAAAGATAGGAGCTCCTCCAAAAATATGGCATAGCTATGAAGATCAGAGCTCTTCTAAAAAAGTGGTACAGTTACAAAAATCAAACATATCAACTCCTTCCTCAACCCTGTTATGTACCCTTTTTGTGCTGCATCACTCTAGGGCAGGCTCTCCATGCCCCAGAGAGGGGCCTCCATGCCCTAGGATATCGAGTCACTGAGCTGATCCAGCTAATCTTTCAACTTCTCAAGTTGACACAGTGTACCAACCACCACCATATCCTTCTTAGATTAATTTGTGCTTTAAAAATAGTATTGTCTATTGCTAAGACTTCTAAGCAAATCGAATAGTGGGTGTGATGGAAGACATCTGTTTTTCTTCTGACTTGTAAGTCTTAAAATATTTCACCATTAAATATATCTGCAAATATACTGTTAACTATGCTTTTTAAATGGAGGATTCTTGCTTATTACTGACTTGCTAATTATGCAATGGACTTAAGTTGTTTAGGTTCTATTTTTGTATCTATTCAATATATGTATGTTGTTCTGTTAGTGATAAAGCTGTTCAGCATTTTAACCTAAGCTATTCTTGTATCACTAGTAAGACTGTTGCTTGGATATAAGTAATATCCATATTTTTCATTAAATATACTGATCAATTTAATTTGCCAGCATTTATGTAACTCTTATATTTGCATCGCTAAATAAGACTGATTTGTAGTTTTACTCTTGTCTGGAATTTGTAACACTTATATCAGCAATGAGTTGTTCATATTTTTGTATTCTTCTGTATTCTGAAACAGTGTACGTTGGGAATGCTCCATTTTTAAAATGTATTTAGGACAGGGTCTACAGTGTCTCAGTATTTAGATTTGATTCTTAGTGATCCTCCTGTTTGCCACCTTCCCAGCACTGAGATTGCAGAACTGTGCCACCACTCTCAGTCTCGGTAGCCCCAATCAGTGTGCCTAGAGGCGGGGCCGGCACAGCATGTGGTACTGGAGATCAAACCCCGGTCTCTGCACTTGCCTAAGCAGGCCCTTAGTCTACTGAGCTATCTCTCCAGCTGAAGGAATGGGTCTTTTTAAAACAATATCTTCTATGGTTTATGTTTCTGAAAATTTATTGCTTTTTCCTAACATTTTAAAAAGTTATGTGTTCATAGAAATAAACCATATTAATTTAGGTTTTATTTTATTTATATAAACTTACAAATTTATAAATACTTGTAGTATTATACACATATGTAGCATTTTCTGTAGTTTTGTCCCTTTTATTTTTGTTTACTTATAACTTCCTTGTCACATCAAATATAATCAATTTTTTGATCTTTTTCAGTAACAATTTTGACTTTAATATTTGATGCTACTCATACTTATCTATCTCTTAACAATACTTTCTTTTTACCTTTATTATTTCTTTTATGCCTGTTTTATGTGTTCCTAGTCCCTTGAGTAGAAAATGCCATGTATTTTATGTTTTACTAATTTTAAAATTTTAGAGTTAATTCTGTGCATAACTATATTGTTAGTATATATTAATCTAACTCATTCCAAATTTAAATGACTATTTTAATTTCAAAATTTATTTTAAACTCATTTTTAAATTGATAAATGAAACTTACAGAATGATATTTTCAAGTATGTACACATTTTGGAATGGTTGAGTCAAGCTAATTACATTACCTCACATACTTTCCTTTTTGTGGTAAGAACTAAAATACACATTCTGTGGAATTTTCAAGTCATTCCACAAAATCTCAGAACAGAGGAATAAGTTCAAGAATTCTATTGTATAATAAGTTGACTATAGTTAATAACAGTATGTTGTACACTTGAAACTCAGTAGGTTTTTAGGGGTGAGGAGAATAGGAAAATATTATTTGTTTTTAATTTTCTTTCTTTCTTTCTTTCTTTCTTTCTTTCTTTCTTTCTTTCTTTCTTTCTTTCTTTCTTTCTTTCTTTCTTTCTCTTTCTTTGAAACTGGGGATTGAACTCAGGCCCTTGTGCTTGTCAGGCAAGTGCTTATTCTACTGAGCTATCTCCCCAACCTCTTCATTTTCAATTTAATTGTATTGTGTCATGGAGTATGACATATATGACGCCAGCTTTCTAGATTATGTTTGAATTTACTTGGTGCTCAACATATGATCAAATGTGTATCTGTTTTCTGTGAGTAGTCATGGTTTACATGCATGCAAATTCATATGCATGTGTCAATATATGTATGATTAATATTGTTAGATGCTTTGTTTAACTAGTATATTTTTATGTTGTAAAAAGATTGATTATTTGCAAAGATCTGCATTATAGTACTGTGACAGAAGAGCTATTAATTTCTTGCTGCTGCTTCTTTTTCACTTTATCAAGGTTATGACACTTGTTAAATGCAACTTTATCATTAACGTTTCTTATCTTCTTTAAATATATAATATTATTATTAATAAAATGTGTATGATTAGTTACTAATATTCTCATTACTGTGAAGTACATTCACCTTTGAATTCTGTTTTGTCTGATGTCAATGTTGTCGGTTTCCTGGTGCATTTTTATTTGTCTGGTGTTTTCTTTCCCTATCTTGATTTTGTTTTCTTTATCACGTCATTTTACCTTTAAATTTTTTTGTAAACAGCATATGGTTATATATGTAGCATGTGTTGCTTAACACACAGAGAGTTCTCAATTTTTTAAGTGATTAAATATACCCACCTTGGGACCTATTCTAGAATTTCCTATTTAGAATTCTGTAATTGTCTTTTCTTTCCTTACACTTGTTATTTTGGCACTCATATGTGAATTGACACAGATGTGTATTATTTTATTGGTTATCTTTAAATAACTTAGAAGATTCTAGGATATTACTTACATGATTATATACTACCATGCCTTTGAACATATTTATTTAATAAGATATTAAGTTAATGAAACAAGCTAGCTAGTTTAAAATTCTAAATTATATTTGCTGTTTTGATCTTGAGTACTAAATTATTATTTAATAAATGTACAAGAAGAATATTTACTTTGAAATAATTATCAGATAAGTCAATCTCAAAAATGATGACGTTAGGAACCAAAAAAAATCCACTCCCTGTAAGGCAACCATGGAACTGGATAAACTTGCCAAAAACAACTATTTCAGCCTTCAGACAGTTGAGAAGTTTAATTTTATAGAGAGTTTTTATTTATGACAAATTACTGAATTTTGAGCGGGAACACCACATGTCTGCACCATCCGACGCTCAGGACCTCCTTGTTTCCCCTCCTTTCTGTCGGATTGGGACCAGGTGGGGTCTGGAGCTTTGCTGTCACATCTAGGAGAAACCCTTAGGATGCGGGGCATTGTTTCTTAAGGTGGTGATCCCAGTGGACATTAAACAGGGAAGGCCAGTGTCACCACTAGGCTATGGTTGTGCTCCTGTTGCACCAACTGACTAGCAGACTAGGTGTAAAAGGAATCTTAGACAGCTAGGCACTCATGGGGTGCCAGATGATGTCTGCTTATTTCTTGCTTTGAGGGAACACCCTGTATGTACAAACACGGGGTACGAGTGGGCTAGTACCTCCCTAGTGTCGCTGGCCAATAGGGCCTGCCTGCTGATGGTCAACAGGTATGAGTGCTTGGAGGAAAGTAGCAGCAGAAACTTTAGCCCTGCTTTCCACTCCATGCAAAGATCCCCTGGCAAGCCTTAGCTGCACAGTATATCTAAACACAAGCCTCGAGCGCTACTTGTTGAATATCAAATTATTCAGACTCAAGGACTATTCTAAGAATCTAGGTTTGAAAGCAACAAAGAAATAATGCAAATATGAAAGTTTTGTTGGGGAGGGTGACTGTATGAATTTATTTCAGACAAGTTAGCAAAAAAAATAATAGAAACCCTTAGGGGATAAAGTTAGAATCCTGTATTTCTTCAGTATATTACTAAAATGTCAAATATTAGATAAAAAATTACAAAACGTGGAAGTAATGCAACCCAAAAAAGCCCCACAAAAATGAGCCATACGTGGGAAAAAGTCATCAATAGACATATGCTTGGAATGTACCAAGCAGTGTGTTCCACAGAGATGACAAAACAGCTAATATAACTACATTCACAGAGCTAAAGGACAATATCTTTAAATAATTAAGAAGAGTAGGGACTGGGGAGATAGTACAGGGGCACAAGTGCCTGCCTGGCAAGTGCAAGGTCCTGAGTTTGATCCCCGATTCTGGGCAAAAAAAAGAAAGAAAGAAAGAAAAGTATGTTAAAAATAATGAATAGAGAATTTCTTAACACAAGAGATAGAAATTATTTTTAAAAAGGACCAAAAGTATATTTTGTAATCAAAAAGTTGATAAACAAAAGGAAACATTAACTTCAGGTTCTTTATTGCTATTTTGTGATAGATGAGAAAGACTGACTTGTTCTAAGATTCAATAAACAGAAATTATTTAGTAGTCTAAGTAACTAAAAAAAAAAAAAAAGCACTAAGAATAAAGACTCAGAGTCTTTGAGAAACTATCCATCTCATCATACATTTGCTGGGAGTCCCAGAGGAGAAGAGAGAAAGAAATGAGAAAAATGATTGGAAGAAATGGGTCAAAATGAGTTTTTTGGAAGTGGTACCTGAAAATGCCCCATTTTTAATGAAAACATTAATATGTAGATTTGAGGACTGAAACAAACTCCAAGTAGGATATTCATGTGTAGACACTGTAGTTAAATTGCTGAAGACTGACTGAAGAGAAAAGTAAAATTCTAAAACAGTGGAGAAAAATTTTCCTATCCATGGGAACAATATAATTAACAGCTGACTTCTCATAAATGCATAGTGCCAGACAGAGGCATTCTAAGCTTTAATATGCAATGAAACTACCTTTTGAATTTAAAAGAGTCATAAAGATATTCCTAAACAAACATACATTGAGAAATTACTTAATTCACATAAAAGTACATTTGTTTCTTTGCCTTTCTTTTATTTATTGGTGTATTCTCATACTAATAGCTCACACTTAAATTGCTATAGCTTTGTAGTATATTTTATATTTGACAGATCAATTTTCCATTCATTGTTTCTTTTCTCCACATTTTATGGGTTATTCTTATGTATTTTACTTTCCAGGTGAATGCTATATTTCACAGGAAATCATGTTGAAAATTTGATTGGAATTTTATTGTCTTTCTGCCGTTATTATTACATTTTTAGTAAATTAAACCCATAAGTCTTACAGTTAAGCTCATCTAAAACAACAAAGGAGTTTGGTGTAAGGGTACTGCAGTATCTCAGAGAACTGATTAAAGTGAGCTGGGCAGCAGGGCAAACTAATCTTGTATCCTGAATAGTGGAGTCTGGCTCCGCTCCTTAGGTTTTTACTCTTAATGGGATGCAGCCATTCCAGTCTCTGTGTTTTCTACTTTAAGTTCCAGATTGTGGGAGAAAGAATTTTATCATCTGAGCCAGAGCACTGTGTCTTCTCCTACATCATCAGCTGTGATCTCCTGCCAGAGTTTGTGATATAAGCATCATTACTGGGCCCACTACTTGGAGACAACCCAAACTCATATCCATTTCCAGCATGCCAACGCAACGTCATCTCTTGTTGTTTCCTTCAGCCGAGGCTCTGTGGGTGAGGCTGCCATTTCCCTTGTTTGTCGTGGGCAGTGAGAATAACTCTGAGACTCTGAGAGTCTCTTCCTCTGACCCTTACCTTTGAGTTTCCAACTCTTTATCTATTTGTTTGCATAGGTTTCAAAAGATCACATTTGTTATTAGGGTTGGAGTCTCCAGCATCTTGGTTGATCTTTTTATGAGTGAAATATAATCTTGCACCTCGTGAGGGTGTCATAATCTTTCATATCTTATTCTTATTAGTATCCCCATTTCCTTGCATATGCGTGCTATTGTTTATTAAGTTGGTGCTTGTATTTGAGCTGTTGGCTTTTGCTGTATTTGGAGATTAGGAATGGTTTGCTCATCTTTGAAGTGCCCTTTTTTGTTGCCTACTAAATTTATTTTGCTATGCCATCATAATGGGGCAGCAATGCTTCTCTGTGAAAGACCAGGGACAGTGTGTGCCATTAGGTGCTGGTATTTCATTGATTCATTTGTAGTGTCAGACACCTGGGGTGCTAGGCCTCTCTGTACACCAAGCCTTCATACTTTCAGCTTTCCGCACTTGCAGTGGGGGAAGTGGAAGGGTCTGTCTCCTGGTAGCTTCTGTTGGGATTTCAACTAATGACCTTGAAAGGTCTTGCACGCCCTTCTGCTCATGGCAGTTGGGTTGCACTTTGGTGAGATCGCCACCAAACAGTATTACTTTGCATGTAGTTTGGCTCTGGTTTTCTTCCCATAGCCCAGTTTGTCTGCTGTCATTTCTTTTAAATAGCAATTTGAAGAAGAATGTTGGAATGCCCAAGTAGTGCCTTCTCTGCCTCTTGTTACTGTGAAGTGAGGAGGAGAGAAAGGAAAACGGTTCTGGCATTTGCTGTAAAAACCAAACTGTGATCTCTAACTGTAATCTCTAAAAGATGGCTTAATTACTTGTTTTTTTTTTTTCTTTTTAGTAGTTTTAATAACTTGAAGTACAATACTTTTAAAAAGCATTCAAAAGACAGGAGCATTTCTAACGGAGAGTAGTCTTTGTTTTAAAATCTCTTTTCCCTGAACTTCTTTTTCCATTCTCTAAAATCAAGTGGAGGCAAATTTATACAGATTTTATCTCAGCATTTGAAACATGTGTATGTATACATATACATCTGCTCATAAACAGGAAGATGCAATTTTTCTCTGACTTGCTTCTTTCACTTAATATTCATCATTTCTTTCCATGTTACCACATATGTCTTCTTTATCACTATTAAAAACTCTATAATATTCCATAATATAGGTAAATCATAATTTATTTGCACTTGGGTTTACTTATTCCTTTATTAACAATATAACAGCTATCTATTGCACATATTCAACCCCAACTCTATTACTTTTTTGTTGTGTAACTTTGAGCACTTTAATCTTTCATTTTTACATCTATAAAGGGGAAGGATCATGATATTACCTGTATTGTAGAGATGGTTAAGGGACTAAAGTGTATATCAAGCTTGTATATATCAAACTCTTATCGTTATTCGTATTTACTAGGGGCCAGTAGTTAGGTGGTACTGAAAAAAAATTCGTAGAGCCACAGTCTAGTGAAGTGTTGAGAGGGAAAATTAATGCCAGCAAAATAACCTCCAGTCCTATGGCATGCTATTATAAACTATGATAGCTTTTATGGATAATAGCAAAGTTTTGCAAGTTTTAAGTGACCTCTTAGTACATCAATATATGACTTTATTTGGTGAAAGGGCTTTTTAAAAGGTAATGAGGTTAAAATGAGATAATATGAGTAGATCCCAATGTAATACCGTAGCCTTATGAGAAGAGAAGATTAGGATAAGAAGAGGAGACACAGTGAGAAGACCATGTGAGGACACAGAAGCCAAGAAGAGAGGTCTCAGAAGAAGGAAAGCTGCTGACCCCTGATCTCAGACTTCTGAGCCTCCAAAAATGAGCAGAAGCAGATTTCTCCTTCTGCTACCCTACTTGGCTATGGCAGATCAAATTTATTAACTAGTTTCTGCTTCAGCAGTCTGATGGCTTCTTGGCAAGTCTTTCAATTTGTGATCTACTGCATATTGCAACCATTTTGTTCTCATGGTCACAGCAATTTTGCTGGCTAATGGATCTTCCATCTGAACTTGGAATATTATTTATTTTCTTTTTCAGGTTTGCTTTCTCCTACATATTCTGCCATACCCATATTACTGCTCCCATAGTCAACGCTGTGCTCTTAGGCACTAGCCAGCCTGTCTCATAAGAGCTCTCCTGGATTGCAGCTTTCATGCATATTTCTTCTGTTAGCTTCTCTCACAGACCTGAATTTTGCTATTATCAGAGACCTTGAAGAGTTTATTAGTTATAATGGATGCTATGGGGTTCTGACCAGCTTTTTTATAACCCTTACTTTCTGTCCCAGACTTTTCAGCTTGTCACTGTTGGTATTTAAGGTACTTTTAATTATAGCTGATATACGTATTATACTTTCCATATGTTTGTTAGTACTTATAATAGAAAATATAAAAATTTTCCTGGATGTCTGTAGGGCATCATTTCCACAACTGTCCCACAGACAAATCAATGAATGCCCAAGCCTCTTACATAAAATGGTATAGTTTTTGCATACAATCTATGCATATCCTCACACATACATTAAGCATCTCTAGGTAATATTCAATACAGTATGACTGTTATGTAGTTTTATACTACATTGTTTATGGATCAACGAGAAGGAAAAAATGTACCTTTGAGCATATGTACAATTAAACAAATATTTAATCTGCATTTGGTTGAACTTGTGAATGTGGAATCCTTTATACAGGGGGCTAACTAGACAGTCAAGGAAATCTGTCAGTATAGATGTGTAGTGGATTGACAGCTGGTGGTCAATTTGTAATACGCAGCTGAACTGCACCAGAGTGGTACTCAGTGTGGGAGACCCACGTGAGGATTGTGGCCAGCGGCATAAGAGGCCAAACTGGAAGATCTATTGAGAGGCTAGTAGGCAAACTGTCAGGAGGCTGTTGGTTTGCCTGGAGGAACATGTCATGCTGGCTTTCCTGATGAACTCAGCTGTTCTCAGTTGGAATAGCTTGTTGCTGAGAATGACTATGGTTCCTTTTGGGGAAGCCCTGGTCCTCACTTTGAGCATTGTTTTCTGGGTCTGGAGGGAAAAATGGTGCACTGCTGTCTCCTGGAGCAGCTTGTCATGTTGGCTCTCCTGAAGGGAACTCGGCCGGCTCCCTTGTCTGAGGAGCTGAGGACCTTATTATCGCTAAGGATGGCTACTGTACTTTTCAGGGAAGCTCCAATTCTTGGAGCATCACTTTTTGGCTTTAGAGTGGGTCACTCAGCCTGCTAGCATGGTTTCTTCATCCTTCTGGCACAAACTTTTTAGCTCCTACCACTAATCTATGGGCCTTCCCAGCAGAGATGCATCACACAGGCCTGCACTAGGCATTGTCATGTACTCTAGGCCTCTAGGTGGACTCATGGAAGGTATTGTTATGGGGTCTAGGCTTTCATCTGAAATCATGTAAGACATTACTATGGGATCCAGGCCCTCAGTTGGTTTCCTTGGTCTTTATGAGGTGGATAGATTTCCTGCACTCTCTTTGTCATTCTTTGGGTGACTATTATAAAATAATCTTATAAAATATGTATCTTGTATTGTCTTGTTCCCTTTGAAAGCCCCAAACTACAATAATATGTATGTATATTTACTAACAGATATTTTAAAGTATAATTTATAGATTTTACTAGAATAGTGCTTAATTGATAACCATAAATGGGCATTCTTACTAAATCAAAATATAAATGCTCTTACTATCACTTGGAGTGTTTCCCATCTGATAGTTTGCAACATTAAATATTTTTCCATAATAACATCATCTTGCACCTCCTTGATTCCCCAAAAATCTGAAGATACTAGTCATTTATTCATTTAAGGGAATCTTTTCAAATATCTTACCCATCTTTCTATCATATTGTTAATCCATTTCTCAATGATTTCTATGAATTCTGTATTAACAATTAATTTTTTCTGTTGTGTATTTTATGTGTATCAAATATTTTTTCAAGTCTGTAAATTTGTTTTATATCCTTAGCAACAGAGTCTGTGGGTCTGCTTTCTAGGTCTTTGCTAACAGAGCCTTGAGCTCTCTCTTTCTTTTCCATTCTAACTTTTAAATCCCAGGGAGAAAGACTTGGTGCTCCAACTGGGATATTATGTCTGTGCTACATCATTGTATGAGTACGTTTCCTGATACTGTAACAAAATGCCTAAAGGAACTAACTTATAAAGAGAAAAAGCTTACTTCCACTCACTTTTGCAATTCCACTCCATGAAACAATGGCCCCATTGCTTTCGGCATTTATTAAAGGAAGTGCCTCACATAAGATTATGTGGCAAAGCACAATCACTCACCTCATGATCAAATGTTTTCAAGAAAAAGTAGGAGGTACTTTAAAGGCATAGATTTAGCAATCTAAGGATCTCCCAATAGGTCATATCTCCCCAAAGTCCCCAGCATCTCCTGGTAGCTCCACCCTCAAAATCCAGGCTTTAACACCTGGACCTTTCAGTTATGTTCAGCATCTAAACTGTAGCATCACCATCTGTGAAGAGATGGTTCATAACTTAATTTTTTATTTTGTTACATTGTATTGCTGCATGGGTATATCACATAATGTTGGAGTTTGTTTTGGGAAATTGACTCATGCATTTATTGTGTTTAGTGCCTTTATTTCCTCCCATCTATCTTCTGTGTTGTTGATTCCCTTTCCCATCTTGGAAATCTATTGCTTCAGTCCCTGTCATTTCTCATGTGTGTTTGTATAATTTATAGATTTCTAATATATGAGAAAACATGCAATATTTAACTTTCTGAGTCTGGTTAATTTCACTTGGCATGGCATTCTCTAGTTCCATCCATGTTCCTGTACTTGAATCAATTTCATTCTTCCGTCGGGCTGAATAATATTCCATTGTGTCTATGGCAATTTTGGTAGTATAAGTATCACCACTGGGCCTTAAGATAACCCATGGTATACCTATTTGCTGTCACCTACTCATTGTCTTAGTTTTTTTTTTTTTTTTTTAATTCCTGGGACAAAATCCCTGACACAGAAATACCTGATACAGGTTAAAGGAGGAAAGGTTTATCTTAGCTCACAGCTTGTAGAGATTTCAGTCTGTAGTGAGTTGGCTCCAAAGCAGGCCAGCATGGCAGGGGGCATGAGAGCGGAAAAACAGTTTATGGCAGGATAAGCAGAAAAAAAAAACAACAGTGAGCCTTCTTTTTCCTTTATATTCCATTTGTGCTATAAGGCTATTGGCTGGTACCACCAACACACAGGGTGAGGCTTCTCTCTACAGTAATCCCATCATTCACAAGCTCGCTGTGACTTAAAATACAGTGTTACACACCACTAATCCAGCTACCTCCCAAAGCTCTGCCTATCAGCTCATGACACTTTGGGTGGGACATGGAGATATAAACCATAACACTAGTCTCATCTCAAATTTCTGCAGTCAATGGATGAAATTACAATGTAAATTACAATGTAAATGCCACAAAAGTCACATTCTGTATATAAGGATCTAGAGAAGGAGGAGGAAAACAAAGGGAAATCTATAGTTCCTTTTTGGGATGGCTAAGAGAAGTTGATAATTGTACCACATGGTAAATAAGGAAAAATAATAGGAAATAATAATTCTTACTTGTTTTTGGTCGCAATGTTTTTTAAAAAACCTTTTATGTATGTATGTATGTATGTATGTATGTATGTATGTATGCATGTATGTATGTATGTATTTATTTGGTACAGGGTCTCATACACTGCTCAGACTTGTAATGATCCTCCTTTCTCAGCCCCCCAGTGCTGGGATTATAGTTTGGGATCAGCATGGCATGCCTGGAGTTCCAGAGCCTACATGGCATGCAGTACCAGGGATAGAATCTGGGTCCTTCCCCTTGCCAGGCAGGCACTTAGACCACTGAGCTATTTCCCCAGTCTACAGGATTTTTCTTTTTTAATTTTCACTTTCTTCTGGCAATCGAAATTCCTTATAATCCTTAGGACATGGTCTGATGGCCATTTTTCTTGCATAGTGGATTGATCTTCATTTCTGAAGTATTTAAATAATGTTAAGGATTTGGTTCTTTTAAGACTTGAAAGTGAAGAATGGAATAAAAGATTTCCTGGATGTTTGGTATTATGGAAGCTTTAAGACAATCATGACTTGATCCTTATATGTTATTTGGCATTGAAGGTTTAATATGTTCCGGTTTGGTTCACTAATTTCAATAAAAGAAAGAGGAACAGGGTCAGAGCACCTTCTTAGGTCTCTAAAACTTACTTTGGTTTAGTTCACACTTTTCAGTAGTAACTATTTCTTACACAAGCCAATATGCTATCTTCTTTCTTTGATTCTTCTCAGCGTCTTGCGAATATTTCACAGTGGCCTAGCTGTCTCTGTACCAAATCAGGAAAGTCTTTGCTGTATTTCTACTGTACATTGTCCTCCCTTAGGCATTATAATTTCTGTAATGTTAAATTATTTGTTCTTATTTTTTCTTTGTTCTGATTTCTTGCTTCATTTAAAACTGAAGTTCTCTACATTTTTTTTTCTTTTGAATTGTCTCAAATCCTCTTTAGAATTAGCCAAATGAACTGAAAACAAGTAGATGTGTCGGACCCACAGATGTGTGATCGGTAAGAAAATGTCATTTTGTCACTGATTGGTGCTTAATGACTCTCTGAGGGACAGAGGTCTAGCTTGTACTTCAAAGTTGGACTAGGACTGGAGTTTTTGTGGTAGGGCATACCAACCTTTTACACCTAGTGTCTCACAGAGGTAGCCAAAGAAGCTTGTGTTTTTTTTTTTTTTAGGTGTTTTACTTTTTTAAAAAAATATTTTTATTGTTTAAATTTAACAATGGTTATACTACATACTTTCATCATCAGATCAGTTTAGATTAATACATATAGGTATATAAGATTGATGAAACAATTAAACACTAACACTTTTAAATCAACATTACTTTTTTTTTCCTTTCCCCTTTCTTTTTTTTGAAAGTTGACATATTGCATATTGTCCTCACAATCGTTCTACAGAGTGTGTGTTTAAAGATAGTAACGGCACTTGGTTAAATACCTAATAAATTGTTTAATATTTTCTGGGTTTTCTTTTGGAAATAGGACAGTTTTGACACTTCTGAGTATACCTATCATCTATGTATCTATCTAATTAATCTATCATTTATAATCTACCTAATGAGAACACTCTGGCTAAATGACAGATGAGTGTCCTCGTGAAGGTTGTTTTGTGGTTTTGACCACTGCCCAGCTTTTTAATTTTTAATTTAAATTTTTATTTTGTTGATGCAGGGTCTTGCTATGCAGCTAGGACTTATAGTGGTCCCCTTGTTTCAGCCTGCCTAGTGCTGGAATTACAGGTGTGTGCCACCACAGCTGGTCTCAGTGGTTGGCACAGTGTGCCTGGTGTTCTGGGACTGGTACCTCATGTGGCACTGAGGATCGAACTCAGGTCTTTGAGCATTCTAGGCAGGTGCTTAGACCTCGAAGCTAGTTCCCCAGGCTGAACAAATGGCTTTCTGAGGTAGGAAGTGCCAAACAAAAGTCGACATATCCCACTCTGCCTGCTATGCTGGCCAGTTAAAGGCCAAGTTACACCCTGGGTGAACCTGGGTTAAGCCAAAGATGGTAGCATCACCATGAAAGGCTTAAAATGTGTAAGTGTACAGATTTCAATTAATTTAAACTCAATGATTTTTTTTTTCTTTCTGTAATGTTGGGGATAAAAATTCAGAGCCTTGAACATTGAGGCAAACATTTAACCACAGAGCTATTCATCTTTACTTGGTGCTGCTAGTTTCTACTTAGAGCTTTCTTTCAGTATAGAGAGAACACAGAACCAGCATGATGGATTGACAACTGGTGGTCAACTTGTAACACTCAGAAGTACTGACTCAACATAGTACCTCACAGTGTGAGAGGTCCACCTGAGGAGTGCCGCTGGTAGCATAAGAGGCAGAATTAGAGAACAGGAGGAGGAGGAGGCAAGAGAAGGAGGAGGACTAGGAGGAGGAGGAGGAAGAGGAAGAGGAGGAAGAGGAGGAGGATGAGGAGGAGTTAGCAGGGAAGCTGTAGGGAGCTATTGGTTTTCTTGGAGAGTCTGCCATGCTGGCTCTCCTGATGAACTTGGCTGTTCTTATTGTTTTTTTCTTTTTTTGAAACCAACCCATTTTTTATAAAGTATGTACTGGGGCTGGGGAGATAGCTCAGGGGCACAGGTGCCAACCTAGGAAGCGCAAGGTCCTGAGTTTGATTCCTGGTTCTGAAAAAACAAAACAAAAACAAACAAACAAAAAAACCCTACATACTAAATCCATACAATCTTTTTTTAGATGTACATTTTACTTTGAGTACTCAGTCACTCATGAATGGTTTGTATGGATCCGTTCAGTCCTGACACGAAGTATACAATGGCAGCTTAATTGAGAGTGTATGATTCCACTCTTCATGCTGATCCAATAAACACGTGATGTCTCTCTTCTCGGCATTCAAAACATTTAACTTTCTGTCATTCCCAGCAAGAGCTGCCTGCTTGTCTGTTTCTGATTCTGCCTTATTTTTAGCCACGTTGTAGCCATCATCTCCCATCTTCTGCTGGTTTTCTCCTTCCCTGGCAGCAGCCTGTTCCTCCAGCCCTTCATGGATAATAAGCTGGTCCCACTCAGGTTCTTCTGCTTCTTGGTTTTCTGGGCTCAACAATAGGACAGCTGGCACCTGCGTGTTGCAGCTAAGTTCTCCAGCTCCCCAAAGGCCTTTGCCACCTTTGGCCATGTCTTCTGCAACCTGTCCTTGGGCTGTCTCCTGGGGCAGCCGACTGCTATCTCTCTGAACCTCCTCACTCACATCCGGGATTTTGTTGGTTTCCTCTTTCTTAGCTTGTTCCTTCAATTCCAATACCACCTCAGAGCTGGGCTCTGGGATTTGGGACTTGCTCTTGCTGGACACTCTTCCTTTTGCTTGTAACTCTGTGGCCTGTGGCAAACCTGCTCCCTGAAGTCTGGGCTGAGATTCACTGAGCATTTATTGGAGCTTTCAGTCCATATTCAGCTGGCTCCAGGGCTGAGAGGCACAGGGCAGAGCGCATCCAGCTCATGGTGGTGGAACAGCAATAATGGCAACAGAGAGTCTGTCTCTCTGATATTATATTCACACTTTCTGTCTCTACTCTTACTGTTGAAGGAGCTCAGGACCTCACTGTTGCTGAGAATGGCTCCAGTGCATGGTAGAGGAGTTCTGGTCCTCACTTTGAGCATCATTTCTTGACTCCAAAGGGGAAGATAGTGCAGCGCTGTTTCCTGAAGAAGTTTTTCATGTTGGCTTTCCTTAAGCGAACTCAGCTGTCCTCATTGTAGGAGTATCTCAGGACCTCACTGTTGCTGAGGTGGGCTATGATACTTTTCAAGGGAGCTCCAATTATTACCTTGAGCATTGTTTCCTGGCTCTCGTTCAGCTCCCTCAGACTGCTGGCCCAGATCCTTCATCCTGCTGGCACAGACTTTGTAGTTTCCACCACTGACCTTTGGACCTTCCCAGTGTAAATCCATGAAACAGGCCTCCCTAAGGCATAGTCTTGGACTCCAGGACTCTAGTTGGACTCATGGGAAGCATTGTTGTGGACTCTAGGTTTTCAGCTGGGCTCATGCAAGATATTAACCATGGGATCCAGGCCCTCAGCTGGACTCTGCTTTTGTGTGTGTGTGTGTGTGTGTGTGTGTGTGTGTGTGTGTGTGTGTGTGGACAGATTCCTGTACTCTCTTTGTATATGATTCTTTGAGTGATTTTTTAATATAAAATAACCTTACAAAATGTATGTCCTTTACTGTATTGTCCCCGCCCTTGCAAAACTTCAAACTACAACACTTTGTCACTTGTTTCTGCATGAAAAGTGAGTACACACGCATAAGTAATACCACGTGACACTTTCTAATCTACAGCATCCTAACAATATTATAATTCTTCACACATCACACTGTCCATTCATTGATAAGTTCATGCTGGCAGACCCTGGAATGAGAAAGAGCATGTGCCTCCATTCTTTAGTGAGTCCTACATGGTAAGCGCCACAAAATAGGGTGAGATTGGCCATTTTAGAATGACCTACTTAGTACAAATCTAGAGCATGCAAACGACTATGCAGTACCTAAGTTCTCATAGAAATTCCTCACTACAGAAAAGCTTTTCAATAATCAGAGAGTTAGAGTTATTTTGCTATTACCAGGCACTGTCTTGCTCTTGAAAGCCTCTGCTTGCTAAATGGAGTAGCAAGACACAAGGTCAACATGGTCAGGGTGGAGTCCACATGTGGGCTCAGTAGCATAGGCTTCCAGTCACCCAGTCTGACTTGGCTACTCGGTGCTGAACTCCAATTCTTCCGTGGCAAATGACATTCTCCCCGTCAAGAGTGAAGTAGCAATTTTTCCTCAAGAATAGAGGCATTAGAGATTCAGGCTTGTTGTCTTGATTATTACATCGACTAACACCATGCAGAGTCCTACATGTTGGTGTCTCTGATAAAGGAATATGTTTCACAATGAAAGTGAAACTTTGGGAAGCAGTGACCAAATCGTATTCTAATTATGTTTCACTTATGAACATCTGTTCTATATAAAAGTGCTGTGTGTTTGTGTATTTGTCTTGTGATTCCTACAGGAATTGTTTGAATTATTTTTTCATGTTTCCATAAAATATGATAAATAAACGATTATAATTTAAAATTTTAATCATGGTATTATTAAATATTGCATTTAAAATTAATTTTTATAACATTTTTAATAATTCATGATATAGAGAGACGTTTTCCCGTTTAACAGTGACATGCTATTTAATTTGCTGTAAGGTACATATGAATATCTATCCTTTTTTTTTTTTTTTTTTGTGGGACCAGGGTTCGAACTCACGACCTTGCACTTGCCCAGCAGGCACTTGTGCCTCGGAGCTATCTCCCCAGCCCCATGAATATCTATCTTATAAAAGTTGACATTGCATCATGTTTGACTTAGAACTCAAATGTAGCTTTCTGTAAATAACACACCGTTAGATATCCTAAATTTTGTCTCTTACTATGGAGGGTGCTATATAAGAGTGTACATTAGCTAAGTATGCCACTTAAAGTTTTTGTGAGATCATCTTGAGCTGAATTGACTGAATTATTGTCATTAACATTACTTTGAATCAAGCTTCACTTGTTTCTTGTATTTATAATAGCCCTTTATGGGAAGAAATTAAATAACAAACAACTATAAATAAAATTATTTAAAAGTGGGCTATGAGGGCTGGGGAGAGACCTCCTGACCTGAACCTCCCTGATGCTAGAATTACAGGTGTGTGCCACCATGCCTGGACTCAGGGGTCAGCTCAGCATGCCCAGGGTTGGGACTGGCAGGCTTGCAATATCAGGGATTTGGCTGTGGTTCCTTTGCTTGCTTAAGCAGGCATTTAGTCTATTGAACTATCTCACCAGCCCTAAGTAAATAAACTTAAAGAAAGCCATTTGTTCATGGATCAAGATTCTGTTGCAGGGATTTCCTCTCATGGAGAATTTCTTCTTCTGAAATTTCATGGGAGGCTTCCAGTGTATTCACACCGCTCCAATGCACTGGCAAATGAATTTTCTTTTAATTTGTCCTAAAGGTTTTCTTTGTTTTTTAAAATTGTAACAATAAATTGAGGTGCTATTTGTTTATTTATTTATTTCTGAGAAGTTGATGGAGAAAGAAAAGGGATTCTACATGTAAACGCTCTCTTTTTGTTAGTTTTTGTCTTGGGTACAGGGTTTCACCATGCAGCTCACACTCATGACGATCCTCCTGTCTCAGCCTTTCCAGTGCTGGGATTATAGACACGAGCCACCAGGCCCAGGTTGGGGGCTGGCACAGTACACCCAGGGTTCCTGCCAACACAGCATGCAATACAGGGGATCGAACTCAGGAGCTTGCACTTGCTGGGCAGGTGCCTAGAGTGCCCAGCTATCTCCCCAGCCCTACATATAAACATTCTCAAAGAGCTCTGGTTATTGTAAAAACTTATGCTGAGTTTCCTTCCAGGGGTCTTGTGCTGCCACCTCCTATACAATATGCAGGATTGTTTTCAGCCCACTGCTGCTCATCAGGAAAAAGAATTGTTTAACATTAATTTCTTTGCTGAAAAGACTAAGGAAGGAGTACTATGATAGCTACCATTGAAGATTCCTAGCATTTGCAGCTTTTGAAAATCTTTGCTGTGGTGGGCCCAGGATTTCTAGATTTTAGTGCTTTCTGGGCCAAGATTGGGTCCAGTTTTCCATTAGCCAAATCAGAGCATTTTCAGAACTATACATTTTCAAAATTGTATGTCTGCCTAGTCTAGCTTGAGTGCACTATCGATGTGTGCCTCCATTACAAGTTAATACACATCGGCAACCTCTTTCACATGGGAGTGAATTTCCTCTCTAACCTGATTGCCCCCATCATCTTTTTGGGTTCTATTCTCAACTCTGAAGGATAAAGAAAAGCAGGACCTGACGGAGCACTTTAGTAGCAGAGCAGGAAGCAGTAAGGTATGCAGGATGGGAACTGACTCATTGGTTCTTAGAGATTTTCCAGTTCTTGGCTCTCTAGATGTTTTATTATATCCTATGGGCCAATAATATACTTTTTAACCAGTGATGTAATTTTAACATCCCAAGCATGGATAGGTTAAGAGCTCAACAGGTATTTTAATTTGTCAGCAGGAGAAATGATCTTTCACAGTTATTTTCAGCGGTTTTAGCTTAATGAATGCAGGCAATAAAAGTCATTTCCCAGTAATAAAATAATCATACTTTGACTCCATATTGGAGCAAAACTTTGTGGTGCCTCATTGTCTTCAACTGTAAATTATCCAGTGTCACCAGAAGCTAATGTCTCAGTCTACAGCTTGGAATTTTCTTGTCCTCTCAAAATCCTGGCCTGTATGAGGTTTTTTTTGGTTGTTCAGCTTCTTCCTCAGCTGTGACAAAGATTGCTTTCATTTTTTTCCCTGTCATTATGTTTTCCTGAACTTCATTTCTGTTGTTGAAATTTCCAGACAAGCAATTATGACTACATTTCCACTGGTCAGAGTTTACTCTTTCTCTTTTTATTTTGTTAATTTATTTTCATGCATTGTTGCTACTCTTTTACTCTTTTCATTGACTATTTTTTAATTTTATTAATTTTACAATTTAAATTAAGCTACATTTAATTGTATGTGAAAGATATCTAAGGGTGTACAATTGATTCTTACTCTCTTTGGCCACATTTAATAGTTTTTTGAAGTATAAAACTTTTCTTGTACATGATAATGTCCAGTCTGTGATTGAATGTACATTTGTTACATTTGAAGCTTATATTTATTTTATTGTTATGTATTTAGTACAGGGTCTGCAGGGTTTCACTACGTAGCTTGGACTCATAGTGATCCTCCTGTTTTCAGCCTCCCAAGCGCTGGGATTAGAGGCACTTGCCACCACACCCAGTCTTAATAACCTTTTAGCGTACCTCCGGGTGTAAGAATGATAGAACTCCAGTCTCTATGTCTGCCTAAGCAGGTGCTTTAATCTGCTAAGTTATCTGGTCAGCCTTTCAAGATTTATTTATTTCTATCTTTTATTCATATTAATGAGAAAAAAGATAAAGAAATAATGAAACAGTATCAAAACAAGTTAGTAGGATGGTTGCAATAATTAATATAGTACATATTGTTGTCTTCACAGCAGTTATTAGAGGACAAGACACAGACTTGATATCTTGTCTAAACAATATGAGTACAAAGTTTTATTCTCAATGAACTAAGAGAAAGTAGCTGTATATCAAGTAGATTATAAGTCAAAGATACAGTATGAATCATAAAACAAAAATATAATTATAATATTGAGAAAATTAACTAAATGTTAATTAAAAATGAAGTTAAATATTTCAAAATTTTATTCGAAAGTTCAAATAAAATCATGAGTCCAACTTAGAGGTCAAAATGTTGTGTATCATATGTATGAGTCTGTAATCAATTCAGAGTGCTTACGTAGTATTTGAATAAGTTCATATATACAATGACATAAACTAAGAAAAGGTTTCCATGGTAGTAAAGAATTACTAATAATAAAACATAACATAAATACTGGAATGGCAAATATGTGACCAGAACTTTTATCACACAAAGTTCCAGTATGTTGTGGACATGGACAGTGTCTGTGATGATTACTGGTTGTCAGGTGACACTTGTAGGACTGAGCTATTGCTATTTCCCTGTAGACCTAGCCAGAATCATGACTTGTAGAGTGTAGGAGAAGTCCATTTGTAGAATATGCTGATGGAAATATTTTGCTGCTGTAGTCAAAAGAATAGCTGAATGACTGCTGTTGTGTACTTCTTTTTCTCCTGTGTTTATTTGTTTGCCCTATTTGGTGGGTTCTTTTCATTTTCCTTCATGGAGTTGTGGTCATTTTGATCCCACTATAGAATATCCTTTAGTAAACTATTTAGGGTTGGCTTTATCATAATAAAATTCTTTAGTTGTTCTTTGGCCTGGAAGTATTTCACTTCTCCATTATACTTAAAAGGGAGTTTCACAGGGTATAGCAGTCTTGGTTAGAATTTGTTTTCTTGCAAGACTTGTAGTAATTTATTCCATGCTCTTGGGTTTTCCCTTAAATGTGGTCTGTATCTTTTCTCTAGCAGCTTTTAGTATAATGTTTCTGTGCTGAATTTCTGGGATCTTGATTATTATATGTCTGGGTGTGGTTTTAATTAGGTTGATGTTATTTGGAGTTCTATATATTTCAGTTACTGAATGTTAGATTGTTTCCCCATATTTGGGAAGTTTTCTTTTACTACTTTGGCCCATATTCTTTTTATATCATTTGTTAAATTTATTTTTTATTTTTATTTTTTGGCGGTATCAGGGATTGAACTTAGGACCTTGTGCTTGCCTTATTCTACTGAGCTATCTTGCCTTAAGCACTTATTCTACTGAGCTATCTTCCCAGCCCTCTTTTTATATCATTTGTATTGACTTTTTCTTTCTCATTGATGCCTATTAGTCTTACGTTGTTCATCTTTGCATTGTCTTGCCAATGTTGAATTATTTTTTCTTGCATCCTAGTTGTTTTAAGAAATAGTTTCTTACCTTTTCACTAGCTACAATGGTGTCTTTAAGGTCTGAAATTCTAATCTCACTTTCATTGAAATGGTTTGCCAGCTGTGATTGAGGTTTTATTTCCATTTAGCACTTTGAATATGCTTCTTGCATTCTATTAGTTTCCTATATTGCTCATTCAAAGATTCCATCATTTTTCTATTCTTTCTCTCTTTTTTTTTTTTTTATCAGTGTCTTCTTTAGAAGTGCTGATTGCTTCTTTTATTATAGGTATCATTTCTTTTTTTCCTTCAGAAATTATCTCTGATCTTATTTCCTCTGTACCTTTGTGCAGTTGTTTTTTTACTTTGGATGCTATTATTTCAGAGATTTCAGGTGTGTGATTTCCAGTTTCTTCTATGCTCTTGTCTCTTGTATTTGTTCTGGGTGGGCTCAGTTCTGAGAGTGCATTTTGCTTCTTCTCTTTGTCACTTTGGATAGCCCTTCATTTTGACCTTCAGTGTAGAGCTTTGGGAGAGTTCTGACCTTAGCATCAGATCTGGATCTACCAAGTTCAAACTTGTCCAGGTGGGTGTGGCTTGGTCTGCCTGCTGTGCTCCACTTCTTTCTGCTGCAGACCTTGGAGATGAACCTGCTGTGACACTCTGGCAAGATGTTCTGCTCTTGGATCAGCTGGATAGGTCTTGTTTCTAGTCTCTCTGCAGGGAGTTCTGTGGCAGTTTTCCACAGTAGACCTGTCTGATGGATGAAGATCCACTCACATGCCGAGCCTTGTTGCTGGGTTGAATTGAGTTTCTTGTGGGCCCTGGGCAGTCCCACTCACATGCTGGGCTTGGTTGCTGGGCCGAATGAGTTTCTGGTGGGCCCTGAGTGGTCAAGATTTGTTTTAAAACTTTTGATTTTCCGACGGAAATGTTTTTGTTTTGTGAGTTTTATTATTAATTGCTAGTTTTACAGTATTTTGATTAGTTATAAACTATTATAAGTAGGGGAACACAGTGAGCTTCATACATTCTATTCACACTGCTATACTACTCATTTGTTAGGTATTTGTGCAAGGATGTTAACGTTCTACTTCTCTTAAAATACATAATTTGATAAAAAAGAAAATGGAAAAATCTATTGATCTAAACTGAGTGCTCTGCTACAGAATTGATGAGGTTCTGTTTTTTTTTTTTTTTTTTTTTTTTTTTTTTTTTTTTTTTTTTTTTTTTTTTTTTTTTTTTTTTTTTTTTTTTTTTTTTTTTTTTTTTTTTTTTTGCTTGTTAAATTGAAAAAGCAGCAGGATCTAGGACCCACCCTTTGAGGAACACTGCCCTAAAATATTGAGCACTTCTGTGCAGCCGCTTAATCAATTTTATAAATATTTCAGTGGAAATTGTGAGGATGTGTATTCTCTGTATGGCATGCAATATTATAAATCTAGTAACTCAAGTTTACTTAACAAGTGTTCATTTCCATCATGCTCTTTTTATTCCATCTGTAAGTTTCTGCAGGAGGAACATCAGCTCCTTTCTTATCACTGTCAACTAGAGCATTTCTCTTACCGTATCAGTACTATGCTGGTTGTTGCAAAGACATTTTTAAGTGTTAATTACAATCATTACCAAGGTAAAATATAATTTTGTTGAATGCTGTTCACATTAAACACTTTATTTTAAAAAGACAGAAAAAATGAATAAAAATGATGCAGAATTTCAAAGATGACAGCACATTAATAATGGCGATTATATTGCATATTGTTTCTTCAAAGTGGTTGCTCAGTTTACCATATACAGCATGAAAAATCAATCAAATGATACATACATTAAATTTAAAAAAAATCTCATTTCTGTATTGACACTCTTTCTTTTGGCAGTATTTATCTAACACATCTCTATTTGTTCTTTTATTTTCGCCTTTCCCCATATGTTTTTATTATTTTATTTATTTATTTATTTTTTGGTGGGACCAGGGTTCGAGCTCATGACCTTGCACTTGCCAGGCAGGTGCTTATTCTACTGAGCTATCTCCCTGGCCCTAGGTCCCCCATATGTTTTTAAAACTGTTTGTATACATAACATGTATCTTGGCTTAAATGTTTTTGTTCATTCAATTTCAGAGACATATTTTTTCTAAGTAAATTTAACCCCACTACATTAATTATGATTATGAGCATATATCAGCCTTGGCATTCTATGTGTTATTTTATTGTTTCTTCTGTTATATATTTCTTGTTTGTAAGATTCAGAAAAGATTTTTTATTTTACTTTGCTTTGTATTTCTTGTATGGTATTTCCTGTTTAGTACAATGTTCTGTGCCTGCTTAAAGTCACCCAGAGAACTTCTTTTTTTTTTTTTGTCTTTTTGAGACAGGGTCTCGCTATGCAGTTGAGGCTGGCCTTGAGCTCACTTTTGTAGCCCAGGCTGGTCTCGAACTCGCACCAATCCTCCTGCCTCAGCCTCCCGAGTGCTAGGATTACAGGCATGAGCCACCCCGGCACCCAGAGAACTTCTTAAAGTGAAGGTTCTTATGTCCTCTTCAGAGGTCCTGGTATTTTCTGAAATCTGTGTTTCAAGCTTATATCTCAAAAGCTTTGGTAGAAGATGACTGTAAGATTAAAGAGAAGTATTGCTAAATTCATATCATTTTGTTAAGTGAAATTCTGTATTGCCTGTATTTTTTATTTTAATACTATTTTATGCTCTCTTTAAAAATAAGAAAGAAATTTAAAATCAGTGGAAAAAAGTTAATGCTGTATTCCACAGTTTGTTTTAAATATATAAATTCATATTTACATATATGTCAAGAATTTTATTTTCATGTCCTGTACCTAATTAGATTATGTCCCTTATCTTCCTATGCAGTTTCATTTTTGAATTAAATTTTATATTATTCATTTTGTAATAATGATGTTTCAATGGCATCTGTATTATGAATTAAAATATAGCTTACTGCTATATATTCAATAATTACATAAAATCACCCATAAGTTTCACAAGCACCCTTCTGATTAGGGTGTCAACTTTTAAAAGTTACAAAATGTGGGCTGCACTCAGATAAGCTTAGAATTTTTTGTTTTTTGAGAACCAGGTATTGAACTCAGGCCCTTGTGGTTGCCAGACAAGATAAGTTTAAATAAAACATAAATAAATGAAGCAAAAAACCCTTGACAAGGTCAACAGATCAACTAGCACTCCCAAACCTGCTCATGTTTCCCTTGACAGACCCAGCCTTTTGCATTCCCTATAAAGAGAAACATTACCTGACTGGTTGGTGATCATTTATTTCTTTGGCTATAGTTGTTCTATCTCATTAGCAACACAAATAGTGGAGTTTTAGTGTTGCCTGTCTTTAGAGTTTCCATAAATTAAATTATATGCTATAGACCAGCGGTTGGTCCCCAACCTTTTTGGTCCCAGGGACAAATTTTGTGGAAGAAATCTTTTCCTGATGAATGGTTAGTTTTTGTTTTAAAATTTTCTATACTGTTGCATGCGTAACGATTACATTCCCTTGTGCCAGCTGCACTTATTATCCTAGCTTCATCTTAGATCAGCGGGCGTTAGATCCTCCTACGAATCATGCAGCCTGGTTCCTCATATGCACAGTTCACACCACGTTTAAGGCTCCTGTGATAATCTGTGGCTGTGGCTTGATTGGGGGAATAGGTGGAGCTCAGGCAGTCACGTGGGATCTCTGGGGCGTGGCTGTAAGCCAAGAGGAAACTTTACTTGATCTCTTGCCTGAGGGTCTGCTTCTGATCTATGGACCAGGATCCCACTATTCTATGCTTGGTGACTTAGTTTCTTCAGCATTCTGACTTTAGGAGATATCATTTTTCAGGGCAAAGCATTCCTGAGTCTCTGTATCCAGCGTTTCCACTGGGGCTCCACAACACAGGCATAATGAGTTCAGGAGTCATAGGTGTTTAAATGCACTGCTCATGTCATTTGCTTGAAGTTCCTGGTTTCAGGTCTTAGTACCATTTGTCAAAAGTTCCTTTTAACATAGCAAGCATAATAGTTTTAAAATCTGTGTCACACAGTGTTAATATATGATGCTTTGGAGGTAGCTTCCTGATGTTTATTATTTTTTCTAGAGTATATTTTCTTATGAGCTTGATTTATTTAACTGTGCTCTCATAATTTGTATATTTAAAAATTGCTGATAGAGACAACTTGATATGTACAAAAAAATAGCTCTTCTTACAGAGAGTATTTGCATTTTTATAGCTGGGGGATGGGTTTGGAAGACTGTTGATTTAGGATCATTTCAGTGTGTGGTCAAGGATCCAAATTCCCTGGAAGGGCAGTGATGCAAGCCTCGGTTACTCAGTTGTGATGTGTTTACTTGTTCCTGGTGCCCTCTAAAGCTACTTTTTTGGCCCCGTTTATTTTTATTTTAAGGCAAGGTCTCACTAAGTTGTACAGGCAAAACTTTAACTTGTATGATTCTACATATATTTGGCATTGACTCTTCCTCTACTGAGTTCTAATATAGTTTACCTTTAAATTTGACCTTATTTTTGTTGTTATTATTATCATCATCTTGCTTCTTCTTTTCCTCACTCTTTCTCTACTTTCTTAGATTAAAAAAAGTTTTATGTAGGTTTTTATTTTTATGTATTTGGTACAGGGTCTCGCTATGCAGCTCAGACTCACGGTGATCCTCCTGCTTCAGCCTCCCTAGCACTGGGATTACAGGTTTGTACCATCGCACCTGGTCTTGGTGGCTGGTTCTGAATGCCCAGGGCGGGGCTGTGTAGTGTTTTATCTGGTTTTTGAATACATTCATCTGATATTATTGGAAACAGGAAGTATGTTCTTTCTTGAAAACTTTTCTATTTTTCTAAAAACTAAAATAATTAAAATAATTTTTAAAGAAGAAATAGCACATGACTAGTAAGTGACCTAAATCTTTACATATTCCAAAGATTCTGCCTTCCTCTTTATTATACTCGATTAATAACTTGGCTGCAAATAGTATTCTCAGCCTGAAATTATTTTTTTCTTACCACTTACAGCCATGGTAGAATGTTCTAGTAAATTCCCTTTGAGATGCCAGAGCCCAAGTTGTCCTGTCCACACGGGAGGTCTTACTGTGGGCAATGGGCAGGATTCCCAGTAGTATACATGTTCCCTGAAGGAAGGGCAGCCAATGACCCTCAGTGAGGCAATATTTATGTTAATGGTGGAAAGCAATGCTTCACACCTGTATGTGGCTGGCTGTCATGTAGAAAACATCTTTCCTATTGGAAAGGTCTGGACTTACTCCAGGCTGTCCCTGCTCTCTACCTAAAGTCCTGAGGCTTCCTTATGCAAAGCCTCCACTTCACTGGAGAGCAGATCTGGGGACTTTTACCTGTGATTAATGCAAGGCACTAAACAGTTGTTGATTACTATGGGAGAGGAAGAATCATTGCTGTTCCGTTTTGTGTATGAAGTACTTTGGCTAATTTATCTTTATCCTTTCGTTTTCTTACCCAATTGCACTGTCTAGGATCAGAGATATTTGCTTAGCTCCTGACCTTGAGATGACAAAAAACTATAGAATCTTGGATTTTAATGTCTAATGGCTGAGGGGGAAAATTCTTGTGGAACAGAATGGGTGAGACCTGAGAAGTCTGTAAAAACTGGAGCCCTTGAGGAACTGTGTATTGAAGGAAAGAAGAGTGAGGAAAAAGAAATCTCCACTTCAACACCAAAATAGGGAATGGTAAGAAAAAAGACACACAGCTAGGCTCTTCAGGAGTACACACCAAGACCCACAGGCAGACAGACAGACAGATGAGAGCGCGCGTGCACGCGCGCACGCACGCATGCACGCATGCACGCATGCACGCGCACACACACACACACACACACACACACACACACACACACACACTCTAAAAATGGAACTGGCAGGCCTGTACATTCCAATGGTTTTCAGTCTGAATTTTTACCATGTGTTAACTTAAGTAAAACAATTGATGTTTTATGATATGTTGGGGTCTTGAAAATGCTTTTTACATCTTAATGCCTTGTTGCCTGGATACCGAGCTGATTCTTCATAGTATATTTGATAACTTTGAAGAGATTTTCAGTTTCAAGATGGTAACATAATGTAGGCATTTCCCTTCTCCCCTTAGGAATTGGGTAATAGAGAAGAGGAGAATGAGAGTAGAAATATGAACCCTGTATTTGGAAAATCAGGAGATATGTGGCTTCTGAAAGCAGGGAAAATGGGTCAAGGGTATGTGCATCAAAAGCAACCAGCAAGACTGCTGGGGGGAATTGCTTCTGTTGGAGGGTAATGTACTGGAGTACTCTATGAGGCAATTTTAAGAAAAAAATCCAAATCTACACTGCAGAGTATGAGAAATTTGCTAATGATATTAGCACCCCACTGTAATTGGTGAAATACTTCTATGGCAATGTTCTTAGAAAATTAATAATCTCAAAGATATGTATTAATAAATAAAAAGAATAAAATAAATGTATTAATCATGTATCTCAAGAAGTTATTAAAACCCAATAAAATCATTTTATGGGGAGCAGAGAGGAGGAATTAAGGAGGATAAAAGTAAAAATTAATGACTTAGAAAATAGAGAAATGAGAAATTATTAATAAGCAAATGCGAAGCTGTCTCTTTGAAAAATTAATAGAACAGAAATAATAATAGCTAATCCATATGGGGCAATGGTGAACTACAGAAACATGGAAGCTTCTGTGAGTGCGAAGCTGGTTAGGTGAGGCGGAAGTCTTTGGTGTAGGGCATGCGGAAGGACAGGGTGTACTATTAAGGCGTTGATGCTGTGGTCTATGGCAGAATTGCTGCTTCTGAGAAACCTCTTTCTGCCCCTAAATCCTTTGCCTGGATTACATAACGCCATTCAGATATCTAGGAGGATCTTCCTTCCTGAAGTATTCTGATTACAGACTTGGATCACTTCTGTGAGGCACCTTCACAGCACACTTAGGTGAGTGTTGGACTGAGTCACTGGGGAGCACAGTGGACAGTTGCCTAACCTGGTCAAGCTAACAGGAAGGGAACACACATCCCTCACACAATAAATGATGATTGGGAAAGGGTCTACAGATTAAAAACATTAGGTCAACTGTAACAACTGAGTTTTCAGTTCTACTCAAAGGAGTTTGAAAGCACTGAAGAAATCAATAAATGGGTAAATTTTTTGAAATATAGAGACTTTGTGTAGTGGTTAATACAATGTGTCAACTTGGCTGAATGACTTAGCAGCCCGGTTCCCTATTGGTGGGAGCCCCACTCTGGGGTACAATTGGTTCTTCCCTGGAGTGTGACCAGGGCCCGCCTAGGATATGATTGGATTTCTCCCTAGAGCGGGAGCAAGGGCCCATCCTGGGGTATGATTGGTTCCACCATAGGGTGCAATGAGCTCACATGAGAATGACTGAGCACAAAAAGACTTTTTAAAGGGCTGAAGGAGGAGTCAGCACTTCACTTCATCGGAGAAGCTTCGGTCTTCACATTCAGACTGGACTTCATCGTCTGGCTTGCAGCGCAGACTCTTCGGCCTCCAGCTTGGATCTTTCACCATCCATCGCAGACTCTTCAGCATCCATTACAGACACTTCAGTCTTCCATCGCAGACCCATCAGCCGACAGAGACTTACACGGAGTGCTGCAGTGAAGTTCAGACCTCGGGTTTGAATTCTTTAGTCCGGAGTGTGCAGACGCCCTGTGCGCGCTTCCTTGTCTGACTCTGTGGCTGACTATTGTAAGCCAATCTTATAATTCCTTATAGATTGTATATTTTGTGTTAATATCCATTCCTTATATTATATCTGTTCTGTTCCTCTAAGTAAAACCCGGACCAATACACTTTCAAACCTGAGCCCAGGATCAAATCCATGGTGGTGCACCTCTATAATCCCAGCACTTGGGGGTTGAGGCAGGAGGATCTATGTGAGTCTCAAACCAGCCTTGGCAACAAAGTGAGTCCAAGAAGAGTTTGAACGTCATAGCAAGTCGAACAACTAAGTTTTAAAATTTATTTATTTATCCATTTATTTATTTGTCACAAGGTCTCAGTATGCAGCTCAGACTCATAGTGATCCTCCTGTCTCAACCTCCCCAGCTCTGGGATTATAAGTATGTGCCACCACGCCTGGTTTCCATGACTGGCTCTGGATAGGCCATGTGGTACTGGGGGTCCAGTCCAGGTCCTTGTGCTTGCTGGGCAGGAGCTTAGACCTCAAAGCTATCTCTCCAGCCCCTGAGCAACTAATTTGAAGACAACAATATATAACATAACAACCACTGTTGAATTCTTATCATTTTGTTTAAGTGAAAGTTTATATTGTTTCTGATGCTTTTATTTTACTATTCTTTATGTGTTTTGAAAAAGTTTATCTTCTAAAAAAAAAAAAAAAAAAAAAGATAAAACAAACAAATAAAAAAGTCCCCGGAGAACTGATTCCAAGAAATGCAGACAGAAAGGCATATTAATGTCCATCAAGAACATATATTTTTTCAGATAGTATTCCTTCAAAAGATCATATCACTAAACAACAGAGAATTTGGTTGCATTTGAACTTTCTTCTAGAAATTCAAACTTTCTGTTATTAGAGAGAAATGTTGTAAGTGCCCTGGTCATTTTGGCCACTGAGCACTTGAATACATGAATGCATCTAATTTTGCTGAGGGACTAAATTTTAATTTTATTTACTTTAATTAATTTGAATTTAAATAGCCACATGTTTCTGTTGGCATCTATGCTTGGGAAGGAGAGCTCTATGGTATAAAAAAGGAAGTGCTTCCAAATTATTTTATGGAGAAGCATAAATTTTATAAGTCTAATAAAGATTTAACATTAAAAACCTACAGGTCAGTGTCATTTATAAAAATTCATGCAATCAACCTAAATAAAATTAGCAAAGAAGAGCCAATATTACATATTCTATAAAGATTATAGGGGTTTATTGTGGGCATTCAAAATGATTCAGCATGCATAGGGCCCTGAATTTCAAGGGTTTGAATCTCTTGAAATACATAAGATTGCACCAAAAATAAAAAAGAAGAAAAGAAAATAGAAACACAATTCACAGGCAATTCATGGATGTAATTTATCACACCAACACATAGTCTTAATCAGTGGAGCTGTTATAATGATAATATAAACTGGATAACAAATAAATATTTGTTTCTATAGTTCTGAAGATCGAAATTCTGAGCTTAGAGCAGTTACAGTGTGGTTCTGGTGAGGGCCTTTCTTGCTTTACCCATAGGCAGGGCTCCTCATATTGTCTACTCAGGCGGTGGAAATAAGAGTTGCTTCTCTTGCTCTTATAAGGTCACTAATCCCATTACCAGTGATCCACATATTTAAACTAATTATCTCTTGAAGACTCCCTTTCTTAATAGTGCCTGTATTAGTCAGTGTTCTCCAGAGAAAGAGCCAATAGAAGAAGGGAGAGAAAGAGAGAGGGAGGGAGGGAAGGAGGGAGAGAGAGAATGAGAGGGAAAGCAGTAGGAGGGCGGGTGGGGGGAAGGAGAGGGAGAATGAATTTGGACTGTTTTTTGAAAAGACACCCCAAATCAACTAAACATTTCCTTAAACTTAAAAAGATGCCTATATACAAAATGAATGTAAAGAAAACAATAGCATTTATACAAATACCAATAAGAGGATTTACGGGGAAGGAATCTAATTATCTAACAACAGGTAATATTCCTATGGATAATCTGAAGAAATATGTAAGATCTAGCTGAGAAAACTTTACAATATCTTCAGGAGCAGTAACAACAAAAAAGACTTCAATAAGTGGAGGAAGATGTATCATGCTCTAGCTCAGGATATTGCCAGTTATCTATGATTTGGTGTCATTTTATAGCTCACCAGAAATTCTTTTTCTTTTTTTTCCAATAAGGCAAACTGATTTTAATTCACACAGAAAAATTAAAAAGCAATAATGGCCAGAGAAATGTCTAACATAAAGCTATACAAATTAAAAGAGGACCATACTTGCATATAAATAGACCCATGCCCCAGAATAGAAAATGCAGATATGGACTCTAATGCTTATGGGAATTTAGGCTCTAATAAAGACATCCCTGCAAACCAGTAGATATAAGGCAGTGTGCTCAAGCATCTGGGTCGCCATCTGGAAACAATAAGTTGTGTCGTCCATGCTTAGTATCTTAGACCAAAATGTTCCGAGTAACAATCTAAATGCAAAGGAAAAGCTATACATGATTAAATAAACAAGAGTCTTTAAGAATAATTCTGGTTGGGAGAAAGCTAAGTAAGTCACAAAGCAACAGTTAGAAAATAGTAGTAAATTCAACTATATTAAACCTCTTTCATGACAGAAAGGCAAAAGATAACTGATATAGAAAAAATATTTGCCAGTCCTATTATAGATGACTGAGCTCTGTGCGACATAAGTGACTTTATAGATTGTTTGAGAATGGATCAACAGCCCACTAGCGGTACAGGTAAAAGTCGTGGATAAATAATTCAGAGAAGAGGACATACAAGCAGCTCATAAACTCCTGAAAAGATATGCAATTGCTTTCTTAATTGGAAAAATGCAAATTAAAACTTAACTGTCATGTTAATTTTTATCAATTGATGAAGATCAAAAAGTTTGAAAACAGTGCATTGTCAAGCATGTGGGGAAAGAGACACTTGCTTATTACAGCTGTAGAATAGTAGATTTCTGTACTCTCTATGGCTACTGTCTTGTGCTTAGCCAGGTTATGTAACTGCAATTTTGGGTGGATAGGGGAAGAGAAATTCAGATTTCAGGATATAAAAGTTCTTTAATGCTACCTCATACCACATTAGTATTATGCTGGTACTGTACTATAATATTAAATTTGTGCAATGGAGTATAAGACTTCATATTGAGTAATAGTTATCTACAATTGCATATTATAAGTTGCACTTTTGGTTTTGACTTTCCTTATTTCATATTTCATTCATTCATTCATTCCTTCCTATGACAAATATTTACACTGTGCTATGCTCCAGGGGCTCTTCAGTTTTGCACCTGTACTCTAATTCTTGTGCCATTCATGTTTTTTCACCTACATATTGTAGACTCAATGATTTCTCTCACGTTGTTCAATATTAATTATTCTATTTGCCCCTGGCCTAATGAACCAGAGTCCTAGGTCAGTATCTATCTTTGTGGTCACTGAGTCTCTGTGGGACCTACTAGCTGGTCTTATTGTCCTGTGTCTTCAGCCAAGTGAAACAGTGTAGTGACATTATGTCTAAGACACTATGGGACATCTGTTCTCCAACCACAGGATGTTGATTCAAAAACAAATTTTAGTTCATTGCCTACTAAGGCACAGAGCTAGAGATACAGCAGTTGGCAAAAGAGAACTTTTCTATTTGGTGGAAAGAATTCAATGAGAGAACTGCGGCCTAGGGAGTGTGGAGCCTGTGGCCTGGCAGGATTCTTCTGTTTAGATCTGAAAGGGACAGGCCAATTAGAAATGTGGCTAAGCATGCCTTGAGTAAGAAATGGGCTTAATAAAATGAAGCAAGTGGACTGGCATGAGCAGTAAAGCCTCCCCATGCAATAAAAAGGAAGAAGTGTAAATAAGGGGGCAAATCTCTGCTCATCATCTAAGCAGAAGCTGTATGGAATGGGTGTGGCTGAGGCTGATTCTGATGGTGCCTGAAGCAGAAAGAGCTCTGAAGCAGAAGAACGTTTTCCTGAGGGTTCTTCAGAATGACCTTGAACAAACCCCCAAATTAAATCAGATGAGATTGATAAATTAAGATTCTTAAAGAAGAAGGACCACAACCTGAAGCCAATGAGAAGAGAGAGAGTGAGAATAGGTGGGAGGGTAGGTAGGGGTGGTGCTGGTAAGGAGAGACTGAAAGAGACAGAGACAGTGACAGAGAAAGTCAGAGAAAGAGATAGAGACAGAGCTACAAAGAGAATATTGTGGAGATCCTTTCTGTCAAAAAGTAGAGGAAGCATAGAAGCATGTTCATGGGAGCAGTACTCCTTCCAACCTTTATAAATATTTTTGCATTTTGGGTAGGGTCTACAGGGTGTTCAGGGTCTTACTACTAGATCAGACTCATAGTGATCCACCTGTTTACAGCCTCCAAAGAGTTCAGATTACAGGCATGCCACCATGCCCAGTCTCAATTGCCATCTGAGTGCCTGGAGATTGAACCCCCAGCCCCAGCACCTGCTTGCAGGCTCTTTAATCCGCTCAGCTATTTGGCCAGCCCAACATTTATAATTAATTGTCTTTATTATGCGTTGGGTTGGAGAAAAGGAAATTCTCTTTGTACAGATGTGTGTGGCCCTAAAGACCAAAAAATAAAGGATAGGATTTCCTTTCTATAAAAAAATGAGTTGATAGGAGAGCCACTTCTGCTTCAGGAAAGGAGAGCAGCAAAGGGTAAATGACCTGCTATTTCCCATGACGTGATGTCTCTAATAGCTTTTCCCATATTCTCCCACTACACATCTCAGTTTTACCATTGATTGCAGGACCTTCATAAGGGAGTCAAAGATTCAAAGTAGTACAAATGTAGCTCAGTGGTCTAAAGCACCTGCTTAGGCAAACTTAGGCAGAGGCAGGGGACCAGGGTTTGATCCCTGGAACCACATGCCACCCCAGCCCTGCCTTCAGGGTAGGATGAGCAGACAAACAAACAAACAAACAAACAAACAAAACCAACTGAAAAGCCATACATATATATCTTTCATTCTTTCTCTTCTTTTCCTCTTCCTCCTCCTCTCCCTCCTCCTTCTTCCCCTTCCCCTTCCCCTTCCCCTTCTCCTTCTCCTTCTCCTGCTCTTCCTCCTCCTCCTCGTCCTCGTCGTCGTCCTCCTTCTCCTCCTTCTCCTTCTTCTTCTTCTTCCTCCTCCTCCTCCTCGTCCTCGTCCTCCTCCTTCTCCTCCTCCTCCTTCTCCTCCTCCTCCTTCTTCTTGTTCTTGTTCTTCTTGTTCTTCTTGTTCTTCTTCTTCTTCTCCTCCTCCTCCTCTCCTGCTCCTTCCTGTCCCTCCTCCTCCTCTTCCTCTTCCTCTTCCTCTTCCTCTTCCTCTTCCTCTTCCTCTTCCTCTTCTTCTTCTTCTTCTTCTTCTTCTTCTTCTTCTTCTTCTTCTTCTTCTTCTTCTTCTTCTTCTTCTTCTTC
>PVJA010009462.1:0-25179 GCA_004027025.1 Myocastor coypus
TTCTTCTTCTTCTTCTTCTTCTTCTTCTCATTCTCCTTCTTCCTCCTTCTTTCTTCTTCTTTTCTTCTCCTCCTCCTTCTTCTTCCTCTTTTTCTCCCTCTCCCTCTCCTTCTCCTCTTTCTTCTCCTGCTCCTTTTTCTTCTTTAATTTTTTTTTCTTGATGAAAGAAGGAAAACTTTCCCTCTATTGAGCACTTTAGATAACAAAACTGAATGTAGTGTTTTAACACAAAGGGGATATAGCCAGTGAAGACAATAAATGACCATGAACTGGAATGAACCCAAGACACTAGACCTTTGTGGACCTAAGTAAAGACTGTCTTGGCTGAGAAACAATAGGAAGTGTTTAAGCAACTTCATACAATTTTGTGGAATCATTTCATCCTCTTCAGAGTTCATTTTCAATCCTGTTTGGTATAACCATCATGCAATATGCATTTCTAACAGGTAGTGGTTCTCCATCAGCGAACCACTCAGTAAGTTTTACTCATTGGTAAGTGTTGTACTGGTTGAGAAGACAGCTTCAGCTCTTTATTTTTTTCTTAAGCTTTGTGATTGTCTTTTTATAAATTCTTTTTTTGGTCCTAATTGTATATACTGGATCGCTAAGCAAGTATTTTAAATTATTATTTTTTTAATTTCTTAAAGAGAGTAAAACATAGTGTTAAAACAGAAAAATTGCAAATGATACAGAATTTCACTTAACAAAGTCATATGAATTTCACAGTATTTGTTGTAATGCATAGTGTTTATTATATCATATGCGTAAAATTTTACATATGCAAATGATGCACATGTTTTTGTTATCGTTGTTGCTATGAAATCTTCAGTCATTTTTTAATATCTTGCCTTATTAACAGGTGATGATTCAGATTTTCTGTGTTCATATGTTAGTGATGCTTCTCTAATTTTATTCTTGCTTCAATAACAATGACATCACTTCTTTCTTGCTTAAATAATAATAGCATCAAATTGACTACACAGAAAGAGAGTATCATAAACATTGCTCGGTGATGTCGCCTCCGGGGGTCATACACCTCTCTACCTTTGTCCTTGCATGTGGGTTGGCTCCAGTGACTTGCATCTAATGAATGTAACAAAAGTCGTTGCTTTTCATGCCAAGACAACACAATAAGACCACTTCCCATCCTGCTGATACTCTGGCTTACTCTTCATAAGCAGCCAGGTGCCATTTAGGGCACTGCCCAGTGGAGAGGGTTGAGTGATCAGGGACTGGCTGTTGCCTTGGACTATGGTGAAGTGGTGGGGGTCGTCAGCCCAGAAGCTCGCCTGCAGCCTTACCCTGCTGATCGTGACAGTCAGCTGAGAAGCACAGTTCCCCGGGGCCCTTTCAGATGACCACAGTTTTGGCCAACACCATTGATGTCAGCGTTGAGGACATTAAACAAAGGAGCAACCTGAGCAGTGCTTGCACTTGGAGCCCACAAAGACTGAAGCAGTAGCTCTTGCCAGACCACTAAGTTTTGGTTTAATCTGTTATGCAGAAATAAATAATAGAAAGCATTTCATTATGTACATTTTTCATTTAATAATCCAGTAGGGAAATATGTATAAATTAATTGATATAAATTTGATGTATTCTTTATAATGGCAACAGAATATCACCTGGTAGGGGCCTGCTGTAATTCATGTATTTCTTTATGGTTAGTCTTTAACTTGTCATCGTATTTCCAATGGTAAATTAAAACTCTGAGTTAAATAAGTGATTTAACAATATAGAGATTTATGTTCTATCATATTTTCTGAATTTCCCATGTCAATTTAGAAATCAGGAAAAATATACATATAAGAACTATATTGGAAGTGACTTTTCAGATTCTGTAAGGAACTCTGGATCAAAATTATGATTACAAAGATAATTTCTGAACAAAATACCACTGACAGAATTAGACTCAGTATTTATTAGAATAAAACATTTGACACTTCTTAAAAATAAAAAAAAAACTTTATAAAAATTTACTTTACATATTTAAATATAAAAATTAGTATATAAATTCTTCTAGAATTTCTGTAGGAGTCATACAAAGTAATCTAACCATTTAATCTTACTATGGGGAAGATTTAAAAAATTACCTCATTTAATATTTAACTACCACTAAAACTTCTCTGATAGATTTATGTCCTCCTACCTCAGCTTCTGTGCTGAGATTATAAGGATGCATGACCATGGATACCTAGAAGATATTTTTAAAAGTATGCTTTTCTAAAATATACTAATGCATGCTATCCATGTAAATATTATACATAACCACAAAGCTTTCTGTCTTGGTTCCTTTCTTTGTTTTAGAAGAAATCATAGCTATTATCAGTCAAATGACAGTTGAGAACATAACTTTAATGCTTCTGGAGTGCTTTATGTTTGGTGATTAAGCTTTGGAAGTGGAAGATAGTAAGTTGACTTAATTGTATATTATTTCGTATCTATCTGTCTGTCTGTCTGTCTGTCTGTCTGTCTATCTATCTATCTATCTATCTATCTATCTATCTATTTATCTATCTATCATCTATCTGTTTATCATCCCTTTTTGGGTTTTGTTGTTCACAGTGAATCAATACTACTGACCTCTGTGATAATGAAATGATTTTAGTCACTAAGCTGGCAAACATTCCTACAATTTAAAGTGTCTCTAGGAACATTTCACCCAAGGAAATATTTTGAAACTGTGTGAGGCTGAAACCCTGCCTGTGAGCATTTCTCCTGACAGTCATTTTTCTGGTCTAAGGAAAAGCTCGATATGTTTTTAGCATTCACTGTCCTAATGCCTTGAAAACATTTCTTTTTCAACTTTAACAGTAAAAACACATTTTAGAAATGCCTGTTAGTAGAGCAAACATTTGAACGAAAAACACATTTGAACTGTTAAATTCTCTCACTGAACCAAATGCTTTGCTTCATAAATGGTTTGTACATTTGCCTTAGTTCAAATCTATTCTTTCTTAAATGTTACCATGAAGATTTCATCAATTAGAGGCCCTCGCATCTTCAAATGTCTGTGCAGTTTAGACTGAGTGTGACAGATAGTTATGCAGCACCTTTGTGCTGACTCAATGACGGGTCCTGATTGTGTGATAAATGCTGCATTTTCTGCCTATAAGGAATATGTTACTTCATGAGAGAGACAGGAAAAAAACCCCACCAAACAATAAATATAATATAATGCAGCAAGTGATATTCACTCATTGATTATCTAATCCATTAATTCTTTTTAGAATTTCTCTGCTGGACCAGGCATGAGCCTTGGAGTACAACATATATTTAAAAAGAAAGATGAAAAGAAAGCATAATGGATAGGGACCCAGTCTTCCCATAAATGAAAGAGATAAGAGCAAGCTTTTATAGACATCACTAGAACCAGGAAAAGTTCAAAATGAAAAGGAAAATAGGTACTTCAAGGAAAATAGGTACTATTGTCAAAGGAAAATAGATACTACAGAGACAGCAAAAAATAACTTATAGGCTAACATATGGAGTTAAGAAGAACATTGGGCATTGAGGAAATATCGAAGCACATTTTGGTGGTGTGCATGGTAAAGATACAGGAGCAGCTAAAGAAGGAGACAAAGGCTAAATTGTGAAAAGTTAATAAGTCAAGAGCTTACACTACATCTTAATATTCATCTGAAGCTCAGCTGCTCATTAATTCACTGATGATAAATTTTGACTTTTTACTACCTTAATAATCCTTGAAAAGACTACCTGATAAGTTTTCAGTGAAGTGGAAAAAGAATGTTCAGCAAATTATACTTAATAATATATTGGTGCTTAGGTGCAGTATGACTCAGTGTAACATAAAAAAAGTTTAGACTATAGTGAGGCAAGCTTACACGCACATCTCAGTCTTGTCACCTACTACATACTGCTTTGACAACCATATTATGTCTGTCTGTCTATCTGTATGTGTGTGCATACTATTCTCTTTCTTTCTTTCTTTCTTTCTTTCTTTCTTTCTTTCTTTCTTTCTTTCTTTCTTTCTTTCTTTCTTTCCTTCTTTCTTTCTTTTTGAGACAGAATCTCACTCTGTAGCCTAGGCTGGCCTTGACCTCATGGAGTTTCTCCTGTCTCAGCCTTCTGAACACTGAGATTACAGGCATGTACCAACACATTCCACTGCAAGTTACTTTAATAGTGTGATAATTTTATATGACACATTTTCTTAAGATTGGCCAGCAAGGGGTTCATCCAGTATAAGGGAGAGTATAAAGAATAGGTTGATGACTTTCACATAGCTTATGTCACAGTTAAAGTGATAATGATTTTAAAATACTTCTATAGGACTGTCAAAAATTAAAAACATCACAACATGAGTCAAAATAGTATGTTATAGCTTCCTATCGTCAGTGAGATCTATATTTTGGTCAGAAATTCACTACTAAAACACTAAGGATAGAAATTAGGAAAAAATACATTTCTAGGTCTTAGTGTCTATAACATTGATTAGGTGTTTTTTTTTTTTTTTTTTAAATTTCTGCTGGTTGTAAAATTATCTAAATCAAAGCCATACACTTGGCAATAGGTGTTTTCTTTCCTCAGATCAATGAGTCAACAGTGAGGCTCTCACAAGCTCTTTCTGGGTCGCAACAACTGAATGCCTGCTGGAGATTCTCAGGTGTCATTGTCTTATGTACCATGAAGAGTGCTGGTGTTCCAGATGGTGGCTTGATAAATGAAGTTAGTAGGGCTTTGAGATAAGTCAGTGGCACCAGCAACTGCATGATAAATGAAGTCAGCCATATGAAGATCTTTGGGAAGAACGTTTCAGGCTCAGAAAGAGCAAGGGCCCTTGGGTGGGGCAGCAGAAAAAGGTATTTGTAAAACAGTGCTGAGAGAATTCATGTGAATTGTAAAGCCTAAGGTTGAAAAGATAAACAAAAGGCTTTTTATACTACAGGGACCCATTAGCTTCACCTGAGCTACTTTAACTAAGCACCAGTATTAGCATGGATCATAGACACTCTAATGTGGTAACAGACCTCAATTTTTATTTTTGGCAAGTTGTCCAGATGACCCTAATATATAATCTGTCAGTATTCTGTTTTATTTTATTTTTTTTAACAACACCTGAGATAATCCACTAGTAAAGAGGAGGGTTTATTTTGGTTCACAATCCTTGGTCAGTTGGCCTTGCTGCTTTTGGCGGATGCCAACGTAGTTTGTCATGGGAGGGGAATGTGACAGAGGACATCTATTCACCTCATGGTCCCTGATGGTGGGATTCAATAGAGAGCAGGGCCCTACAGTTCCATTTGGGGGTGCACCTCAAGTGATCTAAAGACCACTACTAGGCTGTATCTACCAGAGTCCTTCAGCTCCTATATGGTGCCATGGGCTAGGGACATGGGTTTTCACAGCTTGAAACTACACCTAAGTAAAGAATCGTTCATGTAGTGCACTTACATTGTAATCAATTCCAGATAATTAGAATTGTATTCTAAGTTTATGAAAGCTATTTGGCAAGGAGGTAACATGATCTAACTTGTCTTATAAGTCATGGGGCCCAGCGGGATGGCTGAGTGGTCTAGAGCGCCTGCTTGGGAAAGCTTGGGTGGCTTCAGGAACCGCGGTTCGATCCCCGGCACCACATGCTGCGCCAGACCTGCCCTCAGGGTGGACTGAGTCGGCCATAAAAATGAGTGAATAAACAAACAAAGGTTCTGAAACAAGAAAAATAAATAAATAAATAAAAAGTTAAAAAAAAAAGTCATGCTACAATTGGGGAAATATAGATGTTATTTATCAAAAAATTGTTAAGGCTAGATTATAAATTCAAATTTCAGATGATGGCAGGTTGGACCAAATATTAATAGAGGAGATATGGAAAAAAATTTCAGTTAGAATGCATCATAAAACTAGTGCTGAGGGCTGGTGAGATAGCTCAGTGGACTAAACGCCTGCTTAGGCAAGCACAAGGATGGAGCTTTGATCCCAGAACTACATGCCATGTTGACTCCGCCCCCGGGTGCGCTGAGAGGTCCGCCTAGCCTGGGTGTGGTGACTCAGGCCTGTTATCTCAGTGCTGGGGAGGCTGGAAACAGCAGGATCACTCTGAGTTTGAGCTGTGTACTGAGACCCTGTACTAAATACATAAATAAAAAAATAATTAAAAAATAGTGCTGAATTAACCAACCAATGGATTTTAATTAGTGATGGTACAAAGAGAGAAATATGTAAATGATGATACTCAGATTTTGGTGGGAAAGACTGATGTAAAAGGGGAGTCATTTGCTGTCACAGTATAGGAGGCCAGAACAAGAATCAGTCTGAAAATAGAGAGTTCTTTTTAGTGATTTATTACATTAAAGTAACTACTAGGCATTTTGTGGAGACATAGAGTGAACAAGTATAGGAGTGTGGGAATCAGATAAAGAGAATGAAGGTATGAAGTTGATGATCATCAGTATTTTTTTTAAGAGATTGATGAGAATGAAACCTACTTGTTTCTGATGTGTTTTGGATGATCTATCATATCCTGTTTGCCAATATCTTTTTTTTTTTTTTTTTTTTTTTTTGCCTTTTTGAGACAAGGTCTCACTATGCAGTTCAGGCTGTCATTGAGCTCACTTTTGTAGCTCAAGCTGGTCTCAAACTCGCACTGATCCTCCTGCCTCAGCCTCCCAAATGCTGGGATTACAGGCATGAGCCACCACCCCTGGCTCAGTTTGCCAGTATCTGTATGTGTCTATTCTCATGAAAACCATTGACCTGTAGTTCTCTGGCTTGGTTTACATCCTTATCTGGTTCTGGAATCAGGATAATTGTGGAATTTGGCAGTCAATGTAGTAACACCTGGACTTTTATTTGTTGGTATTTTTTAAAATTACCGCTTCAATTTTACTGTCTGCTATTGGGTTATTCAAGGTTCGTAAATATTCTTGCTTTGATTTTAGTAATTCATATGTATCTGAGAAGCACCCATTTCTTCTGAGTTTTCTAGTTTATTGTGCACAGGTTTGCAAACTAGTTGTTAATAATCTTTTGGATTTTGGTGGTGTCTACTATGATTTTTATTTTTTTATTTATATTTGTATTGCTTTGATTGATTTGTGTCTTTCATTTTCTTAGTAAGGCTGGCTAAATGTCTATTTTGTTTATTATTTCAAAAAATCAAACTTTTGAAGTCATTGTTTCTTTACATTATTTTTTGTCTCCATTTAATTAATTAATTAATTAATTGTTGATACAGGATATCTCTACACAGTTCAGACTCATAGTGATCCTCCTGTTTAAGCTTCCCCACCACTGGGATTACAGGTGTGAAAGATCGTGCTGGATTTCAGTGGCCGACAAGTCTCTGGGATTGAAACTGGCTTTTTCTTTTTGCCAGGCAGCTGCTTAAACCGCTGAGCACTCTCCCTGGTCACTTTCGCTGTTATTCCTACCATGTACATGCATTTTATTGGAGCTTTCATTTTGAAGTTCTGGCTTGCTGGGCATCAATATCTTTAGGTACTCTTTATCATGCAAATACCTATTTCTTCAACAGTTTTGAGAGATAATTTTGAAGAATATATTAGTCTGGATTGAAAATTCCTTTCTTTTGGATTTTCAAGTTCTCCTAGCCTATGTGGTCTGCCTTGAGAAGTCTTCTGTCATTCTAATGTTTTATTATTATTTTATTTTAAAGAGAATAATGAAAAAAATATTGAAATGATAATTTCAAAAAAGATGATAAGAAATTAATAATGGTTATCATATTACATATTATTATTGTCAATGTAGTTGCTCAGATTACCAGATAGAGACATGTAAAATTGACCAAATAATAATCACTAACTATTCTTTTCAATGAACTAATAGAAATTAGTGGCAAAAATTAGCTTATATGTAAGTATTTCCCTTCTTTCTTCCCTCTTTTCCCCCATCCCAGTTTTTTCCTTTTGAACAGTTTCTTTGTCTTTCATAGTATATATAGTACCTTTCAGATATTATTTACTCTTTGTGGTTCTTATGCTACAGAGAAAATATGATGTTTACACTTGAAAGTCTGATTTATTTCATGTTATGGTGTCTCTAGGTGTGCCCCCAAAGCCTCATGTCATCACGCGGTAGACTTCTAGAATTTGTGATTAACTCATGATCCACTGGGATTATGGGTGATACAAGGCTAGGACTGTGGGTCTAAGTACTGCTGGGATTATGGGTATGAATACTACAACCAATTTGAGGCAGATAGCCTAGATGTTATAGAGACAGAGAGACAGATTTCCTCTTTGTAGCCATTGTTGCTGCCACTCCTCCATTTTGCTCTTTTTCTTTGCCACCATCATGAAAGTATGCTCTCTGCCTTGCGCCAGTGTGCCTTGCAACCTGTATGGACTGAAACCTCCAATAACTGTGAGCTAAATAAACCTTTCCTTCCATGCTTCAATTGGGGTGTTGAGTATTTGTTCCAGCAAAGACAGAAGAGTAACTGAAACATTCTTCTTATGAGTATGGTATCTAGTTATGTCCACTGACTTATGGAATCCTTAAGTTTATCTTAATTTAAACCTGAGTAATATTTCACTATATAAAAATACCACATCTTAGCCTTTGTGTTGCCCATTCACTTTTGAAATCTGATGAATATGATGTCAAAAGGCATAAATAAATGCTTTGTAACTTTTTCCTGCCTTTATATTTGGTATATTTCATGTAGGAGCTGCATAAGTAACAGCTCATGCATTTTATGTTATATGCAGGTTTACCTTAACTCAACTAATATTAAATAAGTGTCTTAACCAGTTTTTATCTAATTTTTGTTGAGGTGAAAGATGGATGCTTGAAGCCAGCTGTTGTCAGCTTATTGCCACCTGGGAGCCCAAGTGACAGGGTATGGTGACTCTAAAGTGTGGGAATGTTATATTGATGTCTGGTGAAGATTGTGAAAATTTAATTTTCAATTTGCTATGATAATTTAAAATTTCCAAGAGTCTGAAGACTGTTGAAATCAGCTCTCATCTCTGGGCAATCCATGAATATAATTTTTAAGACAAGATGAATAAATATTTTAATGTACTTTGAAAAAAAACACATCTTTTTATCAGTTCCTCAATTGGTGAGCATTTGGGTTATATCAAAGATATAGTTATGACAAATTGCACTGCTATAAAGCTGGGTGCACAGATATTGCTATTGTTTGATGATTTAAATTCTTCTAGAAAAATGCCAAGAAACCAAATAGTTTTGTTGAGTGGGATTTTTAATCTTAGGGGATTTTTTTTTGTTTTGTTTTGTTTGTTTTTTGTTTTTTGAGAAATCTACACACTAATTTCCATAGTGGTTTCATCAGTTTACACTGCCACCAATAGTGAAGAATGTTTCCTTTCCCCCACAGCCCCACATTAGCATTTTTTAGGGGTTAAATTTTTGACAGCCCTTTTTTTCTGGAGCGAGATGGAATCTCAGCATTGTTTTAATTTGCATTTCTCAAGTAACCAATGATGCTAAAAGTTTTTTCATATATTTATTTCCCATTCATATTTTTCATCTGAGGAGCATATATTGATCACAGATGACTGTTTTTGGATTGGCTTTTTGGATTTGCAGGTACTGATTTTTGAAATTCTTTATATGTTCTACATAAAAGTCCTTTGTCTGAAGAATAGTTAGCTAAAATATTTTTCTCAGTTTGTCAGTTTTCTTTTCACGCTCTTGGTGATTTCCTTTGATGTGAAAAAATTTTCATAAAATGAATTCTCAGTTGTTGATATTTTAAAATACTTCCTGTGCAGGGAAATATTTTTGTTTTTTATTCATAAATTTTCTACCTATCCTTTCAAGATTTCTACCTAGTTTCTCTTCTAATAGAGCTAGTGTTTCTTTTAAAATTTGGAAGTTCAATAGATTTTGACTATACTTTTGTGCATGGTGTTACACATGGTTCTAATTTTAACCTTCAACATATGGAAAGACAGTTTTTCCAGCACCATTTATTAAAGAGGCTATCTTTATTCCAGTGAACAAGTTTGGCCTCTTGGTAAAGTAAAAGTTGGCTGAGTATATTTGTAGTTGTGCCTGAATCTTCTAATCTATTCAATTGATCTATCAAGTCTTTTTTTTTTTTTTTTTTTTTGCTAGTATCATTCTGATTTTATTGTTATAACTTTGTAGTATAATTTCAGGTTAGAGTTTATGTTACCTCCTTCCTTGCCTTTATTGCCCAGAACTGAATTTGCTATTTTTGAACTATAGCCATTTATGCAATATTGGTTCTTCCTATCCATGAGCAAGGGATATCTTTCCATTTCCTGAAATTCTCTGTGAACTCTCGTTAGGAGTAATATAAGTTTCAATGTATAGATATTTTAATTCATTTGTTAGATTGGTTCTAAGTATTTCATTTTTTAAAATATAGTATTTTTAAATATAAAAATATAAATTTAATAAATAATAAACAAATAAAATTTAAATATAAAATATATAAAATATAAATTTTTTTAAAATAAAGTATTTCATTTTTAAAACTACTGTTGGGCATGGTTTTACTAATTTCTGTATCAGTTAAGTTTTTGTATATAGGAATACTATTGATTTTTGAGTATTGAATTTGTATCCAATCATGCTAATAAATTTTGTTATTAAATCTGGAAGTTTTTAGTGGCGGTTTTGGAGTCTTCCATGTAGGGTATCATGTATTAGGAATAATGACACTTTAAATTCATTCTTTACTATCCATATTCTTTTCATTTCTCTCTCTTGTCTAGTTACAAGATGTTTCCAGAGCTGTGCTGAAAATAGTTATAAAAGCAGATATGTTTGTCTTATTCCTCCTTGTAGACTGAACAATTTCAATTTTTGTTCCTTTCGAATGATGTTGGCTGTTGGCTTGTCATAGATGGCTTTTATCAGACTGAAGTAAAGATCAACTGTTCTAATTTTCTGCAGGGTTTTATCACGAATTAGTGTTGGGCTTTGTAAAAACTCTTTGTGCTTTTATTGAGATGTTCACATGAGTTTTGTCTTTGCCTCTGTTGATGTGGTGTACTGATTTGAGTATACTGAGCCATCCCAGAATTCCTGAGAGTAATCCCACTTGGTCATGCTGTCTAATCATTTTGAGTTGCTGGATCTTGTTTGCTCATATTTTATTGAGGAAATTTGTACTTATATTCATTCGAGAGATTCACATGTAGTTCTCATTTATAGTTGTTTCTCTCTGGTTTTAGTATCAGGGCAATGATTGCCTCTAGGAATGAGTTAGGAAGAATTGCTTTCCTTTCAATTTTCTAAACGTGTTTATGAGTACTGGTGTTAAAATATCTATAAATTTCTTACAGAATTCAGTTGTAAATCAGGATCTCAGCTCTTCTTTGTTGGGAAGATTTACATTATGTTTTCAGTTCCGTTGACTAATATTGGGATATTCAGAGCTTTTGTATCTGCTTGATTCAGCTTTGGAAATTCGTGTTTTTAGGAATCTGCCTATTTGTTCTGTGTGTTTCATTATATGAGAGTACAGATTTTTGAAGTCGGTACTGACAACCTTCTGACTTTCCACAGAAAGTAGTAATTTCACCTTTTTCATTTCTCATTGCTTGAATTTGTTTTTTTCTGTCTTTTTTGTGCAGTACACTAAGGGCTTGTCAATTTTATTTATTGTTTCAAAGAAGCAACTGATCAACTCATTGCTTGTCTTATTTTCTTGGTCTCCATTGCATCAATTTCTTTCTTTTTTTTAATGTACTTACGATAGGGTCTACAGGGTCTACAAGGTCTCACAACATAGATCAGACTCATAGTAATGCTCTTGTTTTCAGGCTGTCAAGCACTGGGATGACAGGAGCACACCACCATGCCCAATCTCAATTACCATCTCAGTTCACCCCAGGGACAGGGTCAGCATGTCATGCCAGGGATTGAAACTCAGCGGTAACACTCTGCCTAAGCAGGCACTTTAATCCACCGAGCTATCAGCCAGCTCCATTGCATCAACTTGTGCATTTTTATAATTTCATGACTTCTTTGAGCTTCTTATTTTGACCTTTCTTATTTTGCTAGAAGCTTGGTGTGCAGCATTTGGTTGTTTGTTTTGTGTTTGTTCTGTTTTCCTGGGTCTTCACCACTATAAATTTCCCTGGGGGGACTGCTTTCATTGTACTTCAGTAAGTTGTTTTTGCATTTTTGTTTTATTGTGTGTATTGTTTGGTTTCTTCTTTTAATTTTATCTGTGTTATATTGGTTGTTCAGCAGGATGGTAATTAAGTTCCATGTGTCAATGAAGTTTTTGAAGTTTGTTTTGTCAATAATTTTAAGTTTCATTACATTATTTTTCAATCATATGCATGGGAGAATTTCAATTTCTTTGAATTTACTTAAAATGTTCTATTAGCTAGTATATGGTTTATTTTAGAGAATATCTTGTATACAGTTGAGAAGAATGCATATTATGCTGTTGTTAAGTGGAGCTCTATGTAAAGTTCTGCTAAGTCCATTTGTTCACAAATTTGGTTCAGTTCTGTTATTTCTTTGCTGTTTTTTTTTTTTCCAGTTGATCTACCTTTTTATGCCAATCAGGGGTTAAGATTCCTTGTTATAATTGCTTATTTGACTTTTCATTTCTATTAGTAATTATCTTATATAGTTTGGTGCTCTCATATTTGGTGCATATATACTTATGATTGTTATTTCTCCTTGCAGTTTTTTCCCAATAAGTATGTAGTGACCTTCTTTATGTCCTTTGGGCATTGTTGGTTTGAAGGTTCTATTTTCTTTTTTTTTTTTTTTTGTCTTTTTGAGACAGGGTCTCACTATGCAGTTGAGGCTGGCCTTGAGCTAACTTTTGTAGCCCAGGCTGGTCTCAAACTCACACCAATCCTCCTGCCTCAGCCTCCCGAGTGCTGGGATTACAGGTGTGCGCCACCACGCCCGGCTCTATTTTCAAATAGAATGGCTACTTCTGCTTTTTTGGTTTCCTGTTACATTCAATATTGTTTTCCATCCTTTGATTTTCAGTCTATGAATTTGTTTTTAAGTTAAATGTGTTTCTTGTATGCAGCACAATGTTGGTTTTCTTTTAAAAATGCATTTAGTACAGGGGATGCAGGGTCTACAGAGTCTCACTATATAGATCAGCTTTGTAGTGATTCTCCTATTTTCAGCCTCCCAGGCACTGAGATTACAGGCACGAGCCATCATGCCCAGTCTCAATCACCATCTCAGTGTGCCCTGGGTGTGGGGCTGGCGCACCATGCTGGGAATCAAATCCTGGATCCTGTGTTCCTCCTAAGCAGGTGCATTAGTCTGCTGAACTATCAGGCTGGCCTGTTTTTTTTTTTTTTTTTTTTTTTTTAATGCACTCTGTCAGTCTATTTCTTTTGATTCATGAACTGAAGTCATTTACACTGATGGTTTTAGTGGATATTCATTGCCTTATCTTTGTCATTTTATATTCCTGCTATAGGTTTGCTACTTTCCCTCTCTGTTTAATTACTTGTTCTGCTTGGTGGTTCCTTTCTATTGTTCTTGAAGGTATGGTCATTTTTGCCTCTTTCTATAATATCTGTCAGTATTTGTCTCAATTATTTTTCTCTTGCTGTTGGGACAAATATATGACAGTAAAAATTAAGGAAAGGAAGGTTTATTTAGCTCACAGTTAGTGGAAGTTTCAGTCTATACTTCACTGGTTCCAAGGCAGAGTGGCAAATGGCAGAGGGCAATAGGTCATGGTAGTAGAAAACAGCAAAGAGCTAAAAGACAGGAACAGCGACTACAGCAACTAGCAAGTCTCTCTCCTGCATATTGAATTCAGGCTATCTGCCCTTGGGCAGATCTATCATTCACAATAATAATCCCAGCATTGGAACATGAACTAATCACAGACTAGGCATCTACCACAGTGACCTCATGAGGCTTTGGAGGGATGACTAGGCACAAACCATAACAGAACTCTTTGTAGGTTTGGTTTATTGGTCATGAATTTCTTCAGTTGTTCTTTGTGCTAGAAGTGTGTTATGTCTCTTTTAATTGTGAAAAATAGTTTTGTAGGGTATACCAATTGGGATTGCAAGTTTTTATCTTTCTGTGCTTGAAGTACTTCACTTCATGTGCTTCTTGATTTGTTAGTTTTTGTTAAGAAGTCTGCCATGATTTTAATGGGCCTTCTTTTATAGGTGAACTGTTTCCTTTATCTAACAGCTTTCAAAATTGTATTCTTGTGAGGAATTTCTGGGATCTTGATTTTTATATGTCTGGGTGCAGATTTATTTTGGTTATAAGTAATTTGAATTCTATATACTTCACTTGTCAGTATGTCAGGTTCTTTTCCAATGCTTTAGAAACTTTTGCTATTATTTCTATATATAGTATTTTTATGTCAGTTTTCTTGACTCTTGCTTTTTCCTATACTTATCAATCTTGTATTGTTTTTCTTTCCATCATATTGTAGCTGTTGAATTGCTATTTCCTAGTTCTTCTTATTTTTAACAGCTCTTGCTTTTCATGATTGCTAGCTGCAATGCTGTCTTCAGAGTCTGAAAGTCTATATTCAGTTTTTTTTTCAAGTGATTTTGCCAGCTTTCAACACAAATTTTATTTTTTAGGATCTCTCTTTCAATCTGTTTTATGCATTTTAATTCTTTGCTATGCTGTTCATTCCAGGTTTCCATCACTTTCCTGTGATCCTCTGTTTTTTTTTTTTTTTTTTTAAACATATGTCTTCTTTAGATACGCCGGGGAATTCTTTCATTATGATTGTCATTTCTTTTTTTACCTAAGAGATCATTTCTGATCTGATTTCCTGTCTTTCCTGTTGGATTTCTTTCTTTACTTCAGTTGCTTTTGTTTCAGAAATTTTAAGTGTGTGTCTCTCAGTTTCTTTTATGTCTATCACTCCTGGAGTTATTTTGGGTAAGCTGGAAGTCTGACAATACTTTTTTTTTTGTCTTCACCTTTTTATTTCAAATTTTTAAAATGTATTTTCTGTGATGATTCTTGTGAGTTGTGGTAGTAAGCAGCTGTATCACTATTACCAAGACCTTGCTAGGAAATTTCTGTTCTTCAGGTATATCTTCTGTGTATATAAGGCAGTCAGTTTGTTTCTATATCAATATCCTACCTTTCCAATTAATTGAGAGTGGCTGTTGTTTCTGTTTAGCTCTGCGACCCATCTTTTGGTGTAATACCATGGTGTTATTCACCCAGAGCTTCCCAATATTATTAAGCAAGGTAGAGCAACTGCTTATACCATACTACAATTAGTAATAATAGCAATATAATTAGTAATAATGATAGCATTGTGCACAATATAGAAATTGGCAAGTGGTGGTAACTACTGATTTTGTACTTTAGACCATAGGAGCAAATTCTATGGCTATATAAAAGAATCAATAGAAAATTAGGAGTTTATATAAAAACTATTTCTCCTTTTCAGAGTGGATTTATCTAGATTCCTTTGGATGAGCTGGTTGCTGAGTCCTGAGCACTTTTCACTGTTCTTGCTCATATAGGGGGATAGGCCAGGCACCCAGGTTCTTCTGGACCAAGGTTTCAGCTCTGGTGGAGATGTGATAGGCAGTGTTTCTCCCCTCCCACACAGTTTACTGATGCTTTCATGATGGAGGAGAGGCAATGGGTAGGTTCTGTCCTTTCCTGTGTGATTCAGCTTGGCTCTCCAAGGTTCTTTTAATGACAGAGGGATGATGCATAAGGTTGATCCTTCCTATGTGGCTCATCTTGGGTCACTGAGGTTTCCTTGGTAGTGGAGAGGAGTGTTTTTCTTTTTAACTGATAAGTTGCTTTTCTCTAACCACGTTTAAATTTGGTTGGATTTCTGATGCTTTTGCTACAATGTGTTATAGAGAAGAACTTTTGTGATTATGGCTATTTAGAGTTCTAGATGATATGTTTTCTATATGTTACATTGCTCTTTGGTTTTGGAAAGTTTTCTGTTGTTACATTTGTGAACATGTTTTTTTTTTAATGCCCCTTATCTGGTCTTCTGATTTTTACCCAATTTCAATTAACTTTAGACTCATTTTCTTGGTGTCATTTTGAAGCTGTTGGATTCCTTTTTCAACGTTAATTCTGTTGTTGTTTTTAAGGTATTCCTCAATAATTGATCACCAACCTCCAACCTGTTTTCTAAATATAACGCTTTGTCTTTACATTGATCACATTAACTACCCATACTTTCAGAAAAATTTTTAATTTGGATCTTTGATTAGTACATTTTAATGGTCTCTAATTTCTTTTTGTGCTGGACATTTATGTTTTGCATGACTTCCTTTGGTTGCACTAGGTTTTTAAAAATGTCTTATTTAGATTCCCCAATTGTTTGTTTTAGTATGGATTATTACATATTTCATTATATCTTCAATGAATTCACCAAGTACCTTTCTATTCTGATTTCTTATCTTATCTTGTACCTTTAAAAAAATTGGCTCTGTAGATTTTGACTTGATTAGTTGCACCTGGATTATCTTTGAGGGAGTTGGGAGATTCTGGAGGAACTTTAAAAAAAAATTATGTTCTCATGTTTCTATATTTTGTTTGCTTTTTGTGATGAGGGTTGATTATATTGGGTATCTATGTTGGTGGCATGGAGACCTCAATAGATAATGTTCACTTGTCAGCATTATTCTCTGTGTTGACTGTATTCCAAGATTCAACCACTTCCATTTATTTGGGATGGGAGGTTGGAGCCTATTTGGCCCCATACCAATTCTTTAGGAATGGAATAAAGTATTATTTATGACAGAGCCCATTCTAGATACTGTGGTAATTCTGTTCATGAACTTAATTTGCTTTATGATTTGGGGGAAGATGGCTGCATTTGAGTTTGCATCAGAAAGGTATGGAAAAGAAGGTTGTGTTTGTCACAAGATGTGACATTTGTGAACATAAGTAAGATTTTATCAAATGCTTTTGCTTGGGAACTAAATACTTATGATCGGAAGCATTCATAACCAAGGTATTGTGGTATTGACATACAGAGCAAGCCAATTCATAGCAATAGCTATGCCATCTTGGCTTTAATAATAAAATTAAGAATCACAATAGCACCAAAACCAAACTGGATTATTTACAAACCCCATGCTTAACCACAGAAAAGAGATCTATAATTACAGTGTATACCCTAAGTAAACCTGATGTTTGTCTTCAGTAGATATCTACTAAATGGAACACTACCATGGAACAGTATTAAGTGATGCTAACATATAATTAATTATCTGTAGATTTAGAAAGGTTAATGGTTATATTGGTAAGTATAGCTATTAAGAAACAGGCATCTGAAGAAGATAAAAATTGAAAAATTAAATAATAAAAGCTGGGAAGGAAATAATGAAAGTAAAATGAAGGACTCTATTTAGAAATAAAATGAAATTCTATAGAAGTAACCAAAAATTCCAAGAAAAATATTCCAAACCAAACCCCAAACAACACAACAACAACAAAACAACAACAACAGAATAAGTGGAAGTGGGGGAGGGAAGGGAATGGAAAACACATAACAAAGGAAAAAAATTAAAAGAGAATAATAAAGAAAATAAAAAGAAAAAATCAAGACAAAACAAAACAAAAATGAAAAGAAAGCAAAAAGGAAATTAGAACAATACAAAACAAATTTTATAAAAGGATTAAAAGCCTAATAACATGTTTGAAAGAATCCCTTGTATTTCTTAATGAGTGCTTTTGTTTTTTCAGGAACTACAGTCTTGTAACTCAGCATGTCACAGACTTCTCCACCCCACTCTCCAGGCTGTGATTTAGCAAGTTTCCGCTCCTCCCCCAAGAATTTCCTCAGTCTGTAAACCACAGACTAGACAACTTTTTAAGCTGTGGGTCATCCCCACTCTCATCGGTACAGAGAAACAATGAAACCACTGGTCTCCATTATATGTAGGGAACAAAGTATGGTTTCAAGGAACCACTGGACTAGATGCTACTAGCTTCAGAACCAGCCATCTGTATAAGCCACCTCCTACCACTGAGTGCTGGCCTTTTCTCCCTCCTGGCTTGAGCTTGGGCTTCTCAGGGGCTCAGGGTCTAAATCAGTCCCACACAATCAACTCCCTCCCAAGGAGGTGCCTGATTAATCTCTCTGTTGCCATATGGTAGGCTCTGTCGCATACTTCTCTATCTGTTTTTCACCATAATAGGTAATACCCCATGCTGCTTTGCAGTTTTCAAGAGCCATGGTCTAACACTGCTGGCCCATTCATTATTTCTTCCTCAAGTTGCCAGTTCTTCCAGGTCAGACGGCTGGTAGTTCTCTGTACTGAGGGGAACCAAGCTGCAGAACTGGTTAGCAGTTGACAGTTTGGTGAGGGTCATAGTAGGCATGGAATTCATTATGTGGAGTTCGCTGAGGAGTCTTCTTCCCATACTTTTTATAAATAACAAGTGATTGTGAGAGGAATAGTTAACAGCGTACTCTACCAATCAATTAAATATTCAAGAATATATTCTTGCCAACTTGTAATTAAATGAATATTTTCTAAGAATTTATGCATTAAATCAATTTCCTCCATTCAACTTTTAAAGTATATTTTGGGTTGTGAGAATCTTACTGATTATTGTAAGTAATGCAATGGCAGTGCAAGTTTAAATTAAAAATCACAGTGGTTTTGTGTTCAGACTCTTTTTCTGGAGAAATATTAGCAAAATATCACAGAAAAAAAAATTCCAGAGTCTTCTTCCTTCACTTCTGACCTTCCAGAATAGCTAAACACAAGTAGAAAACTCTAACAATTTTTTTAAACTCTGGCTATGGTTGAGCTTTGCACCAACCAAGCAATATTGATTGGAGTAAGGGGCAAATTCAAAGCAGTTGGAAGCCATTGTGGTGCTTCTTGCTCTCACCTCAGCTGTCTCCAATGTGGCTTTAGCCTTGTAAATAAAAGCCTCAATTCCCATGGAGGATCTCTGTGCCCTACTTCTAGAGGAACCAGAACAGACCTTATTTCCAAACATTTTTTCTATCTGCTTGGGAAGCTTCCTGCAAGATTCCCTGAGGGTACTTAGGTTGTTCATCTAAACTCACAACTGGGACTGGAAAGTTGTAGGCATTACTCAAGTGTTCTGAAACATGGAGTATTAACTATTCATGTTTCATGCAAAGGGTTGTGGATAAGACATGCAACAGATCACCTAATATTGGGAGTAATGCTGGCAAGACTTTCTTCAGAAAATTGGAAGGGGACTAACCGAATGTAAACATGGGAAAATTTAGAAAGAGATGCACACACTCAGGGTAAAGTGTTTGCTTAGAGAAGGTCAGAGAACACGAACTTTAGCAAATTTTTTAGGCTGAGTGTAAATCTGACTAAATGTTGAGAAAAAACTATGGCACAGAGCATAATATGTAAATGTCTATAGAATTTTTTATTATTTGTTTTTAAACTTGTGACATACAAACAAATCTTTATTAAAACAGTAGCTGAGCACAAACTAAAACAGAGGCAGAGTTTGTTACAAAGATGTGCATTTGCAAAAAGTTTGGGAAAGTCACTAGACTAATATAACATGTAACTTTGACGGATACTCACAGAAAATGAAAAAAAGAAAAAGAAACAAAGGAAGGAAGAAAGAAGGGAAAGAAAAAAAAAAGCAAACAAATAAGAAAATAAAACACTTGGGAAAGTGAAGCCCCTGATTTTCGGAGTTACCATCTTATAATATTTAAGACAATTTTCAAAAACAGCAAGTCACAAAGAAACAAACAAAATTCTTATCGAAAGAACAAAGTAAATTGAAAGAAACCATTCATAAGAAGCCTAGAGAACGTTTTACTCCCAAAGACCTTAAATTAATTGTCTTTAACATACTTAATGAGCTAAAAGAAATGGTGCACAAAAAAGCTTAAGAAATCATCAAATTATATATAAGACAAATTAAGATGAGGAGGTCAATGAAGAAAACATAGAAGATAAATGAATCTGATGCTAATATAAAAGAGTGAAGGGGAGGAAAAGTGAATTGAGCTGTGCTCTGTCCATGTACTAATTCCCTACAATGAATGTAGTCATGTACTGCAAAAATGTACATGTAAAAATAAAAAGATTAAAATTAAAGAATAAAAAGAAGCTAAACAGAAATGTTGTGGCTTGGAAGCAAAATAATTGAGACACAAAGTTATTACAGGACTGTAACAGTCTACTGGATCAGAAAGAAAAAAGAACAAGCGAACTTGAACCTAACACAGTGGAAATGATGGGGTTGAGATCAGAAGGGAAAAAACAAAGCAAAGTGAGAGCAATCCTAAAGAATCTGTGGGACATCCTCCAGCAATCCAACGTATGTGTGAGAGCACTCCCAGAATGGAAATAGAAAAGGTCAGTAAAAATAAAGACATAATAGTAAAAACAGCTATTTGAGAAAACCTTGAACTTCCAGTAGGATTACAACAAAGAAACCCACACTAGGATACATTATAGTCAAACTGTCACAATATAAAAAAAAATATGCACACTTGATTAAATAATAATCCACTATATAAAGCTGTGATACATGCAAAAGACAGGTGAGCTAACATACAAAGTAAAACAAGTCAGCTAAATAGGGAGAATATTGTACATTTGTACTTGTAAGAAATTCTCAGATTAGGCAAATTCGTAGAGACGAAAAACAGGTGAGGGTTTATCTGGCATTGAGGAACTGAGAATGAAAGTTTTCTACTGGATGAAAAATTTTTTGAGTGATAAATAGTTCTGGAAATGGCTCTGATGGTCATGAAGCATTGTGAAGATAATTAATGTCATTGAACATATACTCAAAATGGTTAAGATGGAAAACATTTGTTACACTCATCAAAAAAAATTTGAGACTATTCTTCTGTATTGATTATTAGTGATTATTAAACATTTGTCACAGCACATAAACTTACACATTATACCTTTTCATAGTACTCATTCAATATAAACATACTTCAAGTGTTTGGGAGATAGCTCAGTGGTCTTAGTGCCTGCCTGGCAAGCACAAGGACCCAGGTTCAATTCTCAGTATCACATGCTGTGCTGACATGCACCTTGCCAGCCACTGAAACTGGATGTGGTAGTACACACCTGTAATCCCAGCACTGGGGAGGCTGACATAGAAGGATCACTATGAGTCCAATCTGCATAGCAAGACCCTGTACCAAATAAACAAACAAACAAACAATCATACTTTGTTGGGGATGTATCTTAATGAAATGTATAGAAGTTATTTTTTCTGAAGAAAACTGCATCTGTGGAAGAAGCTCATTTATTTCTAGCATGAGATGGAGTGATAAATCAAGTTAGCCCTGATTTACTCCTTATCCTGAGGCACGTACTAAGAATATCATTCACATAAATAACAAAGATTGGAATGAAGAGAGATTTGTAACAGTGATGCCATATGACTACTACATTTATGTTAAAAAAGTGAGTGGAAATTTTGAGTCTTTATGTTCTCAACCTAAAATCAGTGTTTTAGGTCAGCTCTAGGATTCTTTGTCAGAAACACTGATGCCAGAGTAGCGCTAGGAATGATTTAAGATTGTGTTTTTCATTTGTAGAGACTGAGACAGGTGGTTGTAAGAGATAAGTAGGAAAGGGAATGAACATACTAGCTCAAACTCAGTCCCTTGGAAAGCCTCTGTGAACCTTCCAGTCACAGATACCTTTTAGGCAATATTTGATTGGAAAGGATATTAGGGTAAGCATCAAGAGATTTGCCACTCTATACTGAGAAGCTGAGAAGATACAGAATCAGATGTTGCAACAAAGTTAGTGGCTTTTGTGCCATCTTTATTGATGGCCAATCTATCGATTGGTTCCCTAATTCAGGGTTTCAAGAGAAAAAAAAATCAGTTGGTAAAGAAAATAAAGAACAGGGGCCTCATGGTTAAAGGTTATTTGGAAAACTATTGTGCAATTTGGTGTCCTTTTCTATTATTTTTTCTCTGTCACTTCGTGTCATTTCCTGTGCTTTCTGTTTTGTTTAATCAATTAGTCCCCAAAAACCAATTATAAGAAGATATGTGGTTATTTCGCTATGAATTAAAAGCTTCTCAGAATGAAAAGTATATCAGCAAGGAGCACTGAGGTCAACATAGAAAGCAAATGATGGATTAAAAAAATACAAAAACTTTGATATTAGCTCCTTTAAAATCTCACAGACAAAATGCCTCTGGGCCTATGGAAGGAAAAGAGAGGAGAGACATCTCTTATATCAGAAGCCTCTTTTTACCAGCAGGAAGCTATGAGCTTGTGAAGCAGTTTTGACTGGTCAATGAAGATGCTCCATAAATTAAACAAAACTTAAATGAATTGCTCCTATAACTTCTTACCAGAATGTGACCCCTAAAATACCAGGGTCATTTAGTCTTTGTCTGCATTAGACAAAGACTGAGAGACTGCGATTTGAATATACCATGAAGCTCTCTTTATTTCCACTACAGTCCTTTGTAATTCATGCTCCCGGGCAGTCTGTGGCATCCTGTACATGGATCATGTCTTTTGATTTTTACCTTGTTTTAAGAAATGTTTCAGTGGCTCCCCTCTTTTTTTTTATGGATATAGATTTCATGCTCATCATAACGACCGGGCTTGTTCCTGACTCTCACCTTGATCACCTCAGAACCCTGTATCTTGAGTTTTTCAATGCTGGTGGCCTTCTTTATGTGACCAGGCTTTAAATAGGTCAAGTTTGTGAGGCCCCGTGGCCATTGTGCACAGGATTCCCTCTGTCTGGGCTCTGTTTCTGCACATTGCTCCTGGCTAATGCCTATTTGTTTCTCTAATGCACATCCTTATCTGAAATTTTCCTGTGGAATCTGTCACTTGTTTGTCCCCTTCTCCCTGTTGTAACACTGTCACAAAGTAAGTAACTCTGTACGCTAGTACAGCATAAGTGCATACCAGTGTTGGCGAATGATAGATGAACGAAGCAAACCTTTTTTTTGTCCGCTTTCCCATAGAGCGAGTCCCACAAATTTATCCAGGGACACTTTTCCTCCTTCACATTATATAGCCTATTTTTTTTTTTTTTTTTTTTTTTTTCCCCTATGGTCGACTCAGCCTACCCTGGGGGTGGGGCTGGCGCAGCATGTGGTGCCAGGATGGAACCATGGTCCTTTAGACCGCTGAACCATCTCACTGGCCCAAGTTTATTTTCATTCTTAAGAACAGTTGAGCTACACACAAAAAAATTGACTGTCTTAGTTATTTTTTACTCATTGCTGGGACAAATACCCAACACGCAAAATGAAAGAAGGAAAGGTTTATTTGGCTCACAGTTATTGAAGGTTTCAGTCCGTATTTAGCTGGCCCAAGGCTGAGTGGAACAGGGTTGAGGGCATCCAGTTTATGGCAGTGGAACAGCAACAATAGGGACAGAGGCAACTGACCAACCAGGGTAGCAGAGAACAACAGTGTGAGTCTGTCTCTCTGTCTTTATATTATATTCAGGCTCTCGGCCTTAGGATATCCACCTTAGGCCACACCCATAATCCCAGAAGGACTCAGGCCCATAATACCATCAGTACTAAAACACATAATCCTAGTGCATCATGAGTAAAGCAAGTGTCAAACTCTAGAAGTTCCCACCCCATGATTGCATGAGGCTTTCGGGGACAACTGGACATAAACCATAACACTGACTTAGTGGATATGGGGCTCAGTGGTCCATCTCAAGAGCACATGTGAGCAGGTATTAAGTGGCAAGAAGCAAACACATGGAATCTGTGTGCTCACCCCCAATTTTGAAGCCAGACTGAGAAACAAAGATGAATTACAAAATGATGAAAATCTGGGTTTCTATTTCTTGATCTACCATTTGATACAAAAGTCCTAGTAAATGATCAAGTCATGCTTTTCTCCAGGAGTGCCCTGCCTATGCTGCTGGCCTGGAATTTCCACTGTGGAAGAGGCCAGCATGAGAAGCAGTGACTAGAGCTGGGAAAGGGCAGTGCGCGGCTCTTCTTCCCTGTCTGTGCTTGCCAGTAATTACATTGCATGGAGTGGAGAGTCCAGCTCTGGAGCAGGTGTGCTCATGTAATTCTCCTTTGACTACAATCAATAATGTACCACTTTTTTTTCCACTGAAAAGGTCACTCTCCCAAGAAGCAAGCAATGGTGAACTGACAGATATCATGTGTGCCGGAAGCAAATATTTCTATGTTGTTGGCTATCATCAGTCTGAAGCTAGACATTATTTATTTATTTATTTATTTGGTACAGGGCCTTGCTACGTGGCCTGGTTTCATAGTGGTCCTCCTGTCTCAGCCTCCCTTGTGCAGGGATTATAGGCACATGCCACCACAAGCAGTTTCTGCACCAGGGGTCCCTAAGGCATGTAGTACCAGGATCATAGCTGGATCCCTGGCACTTGTGAGGCAGGCGCTTAGACCGCTGAGCTATCTACCTAGAGTTGCACCTAGACTTTGATCAACACCCAGAGTTATGAAAACCTAGATATTATGACACCTATTAAATGACACTTTTTAATAATTATTATTTTAATGTATTTAGTGTAGAGTCTACAGGGTCGCATTACACAGATCAGACTCTTTAGTGATCCTGCTGTTAATCCTGTTAATAGTTGTTTAACTATTAAAGGTATTATTGTTTACTGAGACTCCATCTTAGGCCAGAGAGAATGGCTAAAATTAAGAAGTCAACCAATAACAAATGCTGGAGCTGTGGGTAAAAAGGGACACTTCTGCCCTGTTGGCAGTACAATCACATGGAAATCAGAAAGCTAGGATTGGAGATCCCACTGAAGCCAGCTGCTCCCCTCCTAGGTATTTTTCCAAACAAAATGAAATCATCATACAACAGTGATATATGTGTACCCATGTTTATAGCACTACAATTTGTCATAGCTAAATCTTGGAAACATAGCTAAATGCCCATTAACTGAGTGGATAAAAAAGATATGGTAGTTTTACATAATGGTGTATTACTCAGATATATGTAAAAAAGATAAATTAGAGGACTTTGAAGGCAAATGAATGAACCTGCTTAGGCAACCACAGGGACTGGGGTTTCCATCCCTGGCACTACATGCCACATTGATCCTGCTCCAGAGTGTGACGTGCTAGCACCGAGACTGGGCATAGTGGTGCACATATGTAATCCCAGTACTGGGGAGGCTGAAAACAGGAGGATTACTATGAATCCAAGCTACTTGGTGAGACTCTATACCAAATACATAAAAAAAGGTCCATGAACACACCTCAAGATTGTATTGGTAAGTGAAATAAATCAGACCTAGGTG
>PVJA010009462.1:25279-35818 GCA_004027025.1 Myocastor coypus
TGGATATTAACACCAAATATACAATCTATAAGAAATTGTAAGATTGGCTTACAATAGCCACAGAGTCAGATGAGGAAGCGCGCAGAGGGCGTCTGCACACTCCGGACTGAAGGATTCAATCCCGAGGCTTGGACTCACTGCAGCACTCTGTGTAAGTCTCTGTCGGCTGACGGGTCCGTAATGGAGGACTGAAGTTTCTATAGTTGGAGGCTGAAGAGTCTGCGGCGGAAGGCGAGAGGTCTAAGCTGGAGGCCGAAGAGTCTGCGCTGCAAGCCAGACAATGAAGTCCAGTCTGAATGCGAAGACCGAAGCTTCTCCGACTAAGTGAAGTGTTGACTCCTCCTTCAGCCCTTTAAAAAGTCTTTTTGTGCTCAGTCATTCTGACGTGGACTCATTGCGCCCTAGGGTGGAACCAATCATACCCCAGGACGGGCCCCTGATCTCGTTCTAGGGAGAAATCCAATCATATCCTAGGCAGGCCCGGGTGATACTCCAGGGAAGAACCAATTGTACCCCAGAGTGGGGCTCCCATCAACAGGGAACCAGGCTGCTGAGTCATTCAGCCAAGTTGACACATTGTATCAACCACTACAGTGTGTAACCTTTTTAGTGTCTTGTTACTGTAAGAACCAGAAAAAAAATAAATAAAACCTGAAAGGTACAATAGACATTGTGAACAGGAAAGTATCTATTCAAAGGGAACGAAAAACTGGGCTGAGGAACAGGACAAAAGAAAGGGAAGGAGACGTGTACATACATACACAGGATATTTTGTATAATTATACTGCTGATTTCTGCTGGTCTATTGAAAGGAAGGGTTAGTGATTAAATTTCTATTTATTTATTTATTTTTCGTTTTAATTTCTTCTTTTTTTTATATTTTAGGGAAGGGTCTTACAGGATGTTCAGAGTTTCACTATTAGATCAAACTCAGTGATCCACCTATTTGCAGCCTCCCAAGAGCTGGGATTATAGTGCATGCCACCAAGCCCAGTTTCAATTGCTGTCTGAGAGTGCCTCGGGGACAGGGCTGGCATGGCAGGCCCAGGGATCTAACCCCTGGCCCCTGTGGCTGCTTTGCAGGTGCTTTAATTTGCTGAGCTATTTGGCTGGACCTGCTTTTTAATTTCTAACAATTTTTGCTGTTCTTTACTAATTTTGCAAGTTTGCATCTGCTAACCTAAACAACTAATCCGAAGATAACATTATGTAATACAATAACAGTTGTTCAATTCCTATTATTTTGTTTAATAAAATTTTGTATCACTTCTAACTTTTTTTACTGTTTTGCATTCTTTAAAAATAAAACACTAGCCAGGCGTGGTGGCACACGCCTGTAATCCCAGCACTCGGGAGGCTGAGGCGGGAGGATCGGTGAGAGTTTGAGACCAGCCTGGGCTACAAAACTGAGCTCAAGGCCAGCCTGAACTGTACAGCGAGACCCTGTCTCAAAAAGAGAAAAAAAAAAAAATAAAACACTAAAAAAGCATTATTGCTTAAGTTGTAAAGCTATTAGCCTTGTACTCCAGCCAACTTGTATGTACCATTGTTTTTAAATTGTCAGCAGCCCAGCTTGTCAATGAAATTGTCAAGATCCCTTAACTTTTCCCCATGACAAAACTTTCAGTTCTAAATTTCAAGAGCATTTAATTTTTAAGATTATGAACATAGAAACTAGTGTCAGTTATACGAATATGATGCTCTTATGGTCACTATTTTCCTTCAACTGTAACTAAACAAAAGCAATATTTTGACATTGTATTTACACATGGCATTACTTTTGCTGGATATAAAATAAAATAAGTATTTTGATGTTTCATTCAATTGTGAGGCCTCTGGCTTGGAAGAGAGAAGTGGTGGAATATTAAGGCAATTTTCTTTTTTATTCACTCTGATTTTAAAGAATATTTTGTTATATTTCATAGGGTGAGATGATGCAACAATAGACCTTTGTAAGTAAATGACAATGTAAAAATCAACAATCAACTTACTTTAAAGGCACAGTAAATATGAAAACTTTCATTATTTGAGGAAATAGAAACATATAGGACTTGAAAAAATTATTATTGTTTTTGTTCATGTAATTATTTATTTATGCTTCATTATGATACATCTTCATTAAATGACAGGAAAACACACAACACAAAACTTAGTTAAGAGGCTGAGATTTTGCTATCTAGGCTTGCATTTCCAGGTATGTGGTAGTATTAAGTACAAAATAATGCAGGTAAAATGTTACCATAGTGCTGGGCATAGTGATATTTCAATAAATATTAGCTATATCTTGACATGCAATTATGTAGATAAAATACATGTGCTTGGAACTCCGAGGATTGCAGAGTGCTATCTTGGGAAAAGATTGACGTTGACTATTGCACCATTATTAACAAAAATAATAAAGTAAAATAATTGCTGATATAGAAGTAATAATTGAAAATAGTTATTATAAAGTAGTAGAAAATATCTTCATATGCATACTGATTCTAAAAGGAATAACATGAACACAACTCTTGACAGTATCTTTCAATGTAGTGGATGACATAAAACAGTACAGTACTCCTTACAAATATATTTAAACACACACACACACACACACATGCATGCACACACACCTCTGAAGAATGGTCTTTCTATACCAGCTCTGTCAACTACATTGGTCTTTTAAAAAATTAATTAATTAATTAATTTTATAATAATTAATATATTGTATTTGTTGTTTTCATCTTAGCTATTAGAAGTACAAGATGCAGACATGATTTCTTATCTAAACATCATTAGTACAGATGCTTCTTTTCCGCACAATGACAAAGTAGCTGTGTATATAGAGTCCAATAGTCCGTAATAGTATTGGATTATCAGCTCATCTGGCATTATCAGAAGTTGTTGACTTGAGCCTTTTACAACTCAACATATTAATATGGCTTTCTTTTTTATACCTGTGGTTAAACTTTTCTGTTGTATGGCTAAGAGCACGATAAAGCAAGACCTATATTATAAAAAAATGTAACTTCTGTATTGGACAAGGTCAGTCAGGTTCCCTCAGGATTTACTCTGAAACCATGTACTGTGGTTTACAGAACTTCTGTCAGTGTCAGCCATCTGGATGAATCACAACCATTGCTTGATCAATTTACTCTCTGTAGAATCCTGAGAGAATGCTTTCTCTCTAGGTGACTTTCCTTAGGTACATTCTACATCATCAATCACTTTCCTCTGTGCCCCCATAATCTCTTTGAACAGGAAATTATTATTATTATTATTATTATTATTATTATTATTATTATTATTATTATTGTTTGCAGGACTGAGGATTGAACTCAGGCCCTTGTGCTTGCCAGGCAATCACTTATTCTATTGAACTATCTCCCCAGTCGACCAAAATTATTAGACTAGGGAAAATACGATAGAACTAGGTAGAAATTTTATATTTTTTTGTATCTTTAGATTTATCTTTAGGAAAAAAGGAGAAAACATAGAATAAACACAATTATCTGTGGATAAGATACAATTATTTTTCTAAAATCTATTTTCATGGTTCTAAGCTTTTATCTTTATCTTCCCTATTCCTGACAGGCTTAGGAGCTTTTGCTATCTGAAGCCAGTAATAAACGTAGAAAAGCCATCAAATATTTTCTTTTATATCCCAAGAACAAACATTCTTTCCTTTACCTCAAGCTAACTAGCTTTAAGTCCTGGGCCAGTAAGACTAGTTTTATGAACGTCAAATTTCAACAGAGAAAAATTTGGTCTATTTCTCTCCGAGGATGCTTACTTCTTGATAATAAACTGGAATATCTGCTACTTAAAAATTCAGATTATAATCACAATTTTAACTTGCTTTTGTTAAATGTAAAGAAAAACCTGATCCCATTTAGTAGATCTATAATCCCATCACGATGGGATCACAGATAGAAATATTCCTATGAAACTTATCCTCCTCCTCGCTTATTTCCCCTTGTAGTTTAGAATGTTTAAGGGGCATTTGAATAGTTTTTTTAGTTACTGAAAGAGTGTTGGCTCCAAGGCATTCTTCATCTTCTTTTCCTTCATTAATACTAAAACATGTGCTTATTCCAAGGGGGGGAAAAAAAAAAAAACTATGTCTGTATCCTTTTTGTTTACGTGGGAAGCAAACAAGTTTTGTTAAAGTGTCAACTGCAATGAGACTGCTCCTGTCTGGAGTAAGGGACTAAGAAGTAACCTGGGGCTATTTTTAAAAACTTTTAAAATTCACTTTATTTTATTTTTTTGCTTATTCTTGACATCAGTAGGAAAGTCTTGCTGTATTAGCAGTGCCTACCATGAGTTCAGGAGGAAAGAACAGCTCTATGGCTATTTGCTGTTACAGTCCTTATGCTCCAGGAGGTGCTCAATTAAGATAGTTTAGCTCATGGTAAAGTATGCAAGATTGGCAAATGAAATTTTATTTTAGTTAGACAATCCTAAGCAACAAACTTGGAAGTTGATTTTCAACCTAACTTTCCAGCTTTGTCTAAGACTAAGTCCAGAAATTACTATTGAATTGGTCAGATAAAAGTAAATGAAAACTTAACTTACCATCTGTACTGTGTCGTTTTCACCTAGTTTATGTATTTGTCCTTTAGCACTATTTGGGTGTCTATACATACTTGACTTAAGGATATTTTTAATCTAACTGTTTTAATTTTATCTGGTCTGGTCTCTTGGTTGGCCCTGGAAAAACCATGAAACAAGCCAAGTATACTCTTTGTAGTCCAAAGCTTAAAAGCTAGAAGTGTCACACTTATTTTTTTCTCTTGTGTGACTTTTCTCACAGTATCAAAATTCAAAACTTGTTTTCAGGAAATGATTTATTATTTTATTACATAATTCTTTTAAGAGAATGTATTAGATTTATAAGAGTTTTACGAATACCTTTTTAATTTATAGTCTAAAATCTTTCAATCTTTATAAAAAATTTCAAGCTACACCGAGAAAACTATAAAACAATATTTTGGCACCTGACATCTAATTCCACAAGTTTATGTACACTATTTTTTGGATATGTTACTCTTAATTTTCTACTTCAGACTGTGTAATCTTTCATAATTTACACAGTACTTATTCACACCTATCCTTTGAACACCAAGTACTGTATTTCAGCAAACTTATGAATAAACAGAGCAAGAAAACAACAAAAAGCTTTATCTGAACGGTTGATGACAATTTAAGAGTGCTGTTCTTTTCACAAGTGAGTAATACCAGAATATGTACACTGTGAAGAGAAGTATATTGTTTCTTCTTTCTTTTTAATGCTTGTCCAAAGTGAAAATCTTCTTCATAAGTCACATTAGGATGAAACACAGATAAAGCTTCTCACACATATACTGTAATGTGAGGTTGGGTGCTCAGTGAATGGCAGGGACTGCTGGGTTTGTGCTCACCCTGTGTGCATCTTGAACATTTTTCTCCTTCACTACCATGGCTTTAAAAAGTCACTTATTATACTATCTGCTCTTGTTTAAGATGTGTTAGCAAGGGCTGAGGAGATAACTCTGTGGCTGAAGTGCATGCCTGGCAGCACTGAGTTTGATTCTTGCCACAAAACAAAAATAAACATAAAAACAAGCAAACAAAAGCAAAACAAAACAAAAAACAAGAGTATAGATATGTTACCATGATATACATTTTCAAGAAAAAAAAATCTTTAAAATATACTTTCTGGGCAGAAAGCAAAATAAATTTAGAAAACCAAAATTATCCTCTGAGTAATTAAGAAATGGTCCTCTAAATGCTTGCAAGCATATGCCATTGATGTGTTTTGTATTCTCATCTGAAGCAGCAGTTTATATGCTGTTTAAAGGAAACAAATTCTTTTAAGCTCCATAGTGCTGAAGGATATACAGAGTTAAATTTAGTAAATATTTTATCAAGGAATATAACAAACAGCCACTTAATTTTGTAATGTTGTTAATTTTTTAGAGTTCAAGATAGTATAAGAACAAAAAGTTACAAATGATACAGAATTTCACTAAACAAATTGAAATGTTGTCTTCAAATTAGTTGTTCAGATTAACAAATATATGCATGCAAAATCAGGAGAAGAAGGAAAAAAGAAAAAAGTTATAAGAAATCAAGAAAAGAGAAAAAGGGAAAAGAAATTGAAAAAAGAGGACCAAAAAAATGAAGCATTTATTGCTGTTTTCCACAGACAAGCTGAACTCCACAGTACAATTAACCAAACCATCATGCTATGAACATAGGTGTTCGTATGCTCCCTTTCCTGTCCTGCTCCTCATCTCAATAATTCCTTCCTTTTGAACAGGTTCATTCCCTTTTCACAGTATCTGTTGTACCCTGTATCTATTCATATTTTATTTACTCTTTCAGTTTCCCACATTAAGGAGACAATACAGTGCTTATATATTCTCTAGTTGGATTCATGTACCAATAACAGCTTCAAATGTATCCTTTTTTGTCACTGAATAATACTCCATTGTGTGCAAATACCACATTTTCTTTGTCCATTTTTGCTTTAATGGGTATTTGGGTTGCTGCCAAGATTTAGCTACCACAAATTGCACTGCTATAAACATGGATGCACATATATCACTGTGGTATGTTTTCAGTTCTGGACAGATTTCCAGAAGGGATAGCTGAGTGGAATGGAACCTCCAATCCTCGCTTCTTGAGGACTCTCCACACTGATTTCCATAGTGGTTGCACCAGTCTACATTCCTGCCAACAGTGAAAGGTTCATTTTTTTTTTCCCCATAGCTCATCCAGCATTTGCCATTGGTTGATTTCTTGATGTTAACTGTTCTTTCTGGGGTGAGATGGAATATCAGTGCTGTTTTAATTTGCATTTCTCAGATGACCAATGATGTTCAACATTTTTTCATATATTTATCTGCCATTTTTTTTTTTTTTTTTTTTTTTTACCTAAGAAATGTATATTCATCTCAAATGCCCATTTTTGGATTGGGCTTTTGAATTTGAGTGACCTCTTATTTTAAAAAATGCTTTATATGCTCTCTATTGCTTTTTTGCATAGGATAATTTTGTCCCTGGGACATGGTCATTGCACAGGGGATGTGTTTACATCCGCTTTTGCAACCCCATGTGGCCATGTGGATGCCTCTCACTGTAGAAGTGGAGTGGGGATAAATCTGCCACTTTGAATTTGTTTGGCCTTCTCTGTGGGATGTGGATTCTGGTGCCCCTGCATCCGTTAGTCACCAGTATGATCACCAGCACTGAACTGGGGCGAGCAATACACTCTGCTCCTTCTGAGTTAAGACCTTGAAAACCTGGGGTGTATTTGTTACAGTGGCGAGCAATTGCCTAATACCGTCATTTTTGATGCCTCCAGAAAATTTAAAGTAGCTTAAAAACCAAGCCTATTTTTTTATTCCACTGTGGATTTTGATTTTTATCTCAAATTTCAACTTCTGACACCTTACCTCTCTAAAGTCTGACATCTTAGTGTTCAGTTCAGTGAAATATTCACTATATTGATATTTTAAATGATTTATCTTTTGAGACATCAAGGTAGGAAGGAAGACTGTCGTGCTACTGTGCTGCGCTTATTAAACTGTGAACGAGATCGTTGCTTGGAGTAATTGCATGTCTGATGTTTTGATCTGTAACTACTTTGTGGTCTAAAGGAATAGTCAAGACATTGCGGCTTGCGTTAGAAAAGTCAGTGTTTTTTGTTTTGTTTGTTTGTTTTCCTCAGCTATTCTGTGTATTTTAAAAATGCGAATGAAAAACAATAACAAAATGAGTCATTCAAAACATAAGTTTTTGTTTGGATGGTGAAAAGGACTAAGAATCAAAGAGTAAATTGCTTCAAATTGGCATCTTTCAACTGTAATTTCACTAAGTTGTTGCCTGGAGTGTTTTTATGTCCTATTTTCCAAACACTTTCCTTTATAATGATAAAATGATGGCCATATGGTCTTTTTCAAATCTGAATTGTTTTATGTACGAACATGATTGTCTATCACTGGATGGGGCCACAATGAAAACTTTATTTCTATTGTGTTTGGTACAAGGTCTCACTATGCAGCTCAGACTTGTAGTGATCCTCATTTTTTTCAGCCTCCCCAGTGCTGGGATTGCAGATGTGCACCACCAGGGCTGGTCTCAGTGGTCAGCCGGTGTGACATTTGGTGTCAGGGATAGAGCAAAAACTTTATTTTTAAAGGCTCTACCTCTGATACTACAAATAGCAGCTATCCAATGCTCCCTTTATAATTTTAATTTTAAAGACATTAAAAAACACTGTGTATAATTAAAATGTCTTTAATATTCTCAGTTTTTTGTATGAAGAGACTACATCTTTTGCTATTCATCAGATATTGGTCATAAACAGAAGCTCCATGAGGAGCTATTTAGCTATTTAGCTCAGTAGATTAAAGCACCTGCACACTGGCACAGGGCCCAGGGGTTTGATCCCCAGGTCTGCCGGGCCAGCCCCGACCCCGGGGCATGCTGTGTTGCCAATTCAGTATGGGTGTGGTGGTGCACCTGTAATCCGAGCTCTTGGGAGGCTGTAAAAAGGCGGATCACTGCAGTCCAATCTAGAAATGGTACTCTGATCATTGGATAGATCTTTCCCTAAAACACATGAAAAACAAAATGAAACAAAACAAAATAAAAAACCAAAAACTATCTGGCTATACTGTTAATCTGAAAGCTCAGTTAAGTCATTGTGAACATCATCTTAAAAGTTAGCACAAATGATTAGGTACCGGGTAAGAGAGAAGAAAATATAGATGTTCTGGGCGGAGGGAAATTTAGGTATAAGCTCCTTCCACCAATACGGTGATGTTCTGGAGAAAGTTGTAATGTTGTAATGTTCTGTGTCAGTGCCTAAAGAAGTGACGGGAAGACCCGATGAAGGTAGCTGAGAGGACTCACTGAGAACTGTCTCCCTCTGGAAGTGAGCCCAGAACTCTAGAAGCAACTCCTTTTTAAGTCATACAATAGAAGATTTGCAGAGAGGAGAGGGGATCACCAACATCTTAAGTAAGAGTGGAGACATCACTCAGGATAAGCTGTTTACACCTTTTTAGATCCATCTTTTAAGATTCCTAAGAAACAGATTACAACCCACCCTAAACTTTGTTTATTGTTCTTCGCTTTTTTAAGATGCTAATTTTTAATTTCCACATTTCTCAGTCAGTTTTCTTTACCCATAAAAATGTAAGTTGGAAATGATGAATGAAAATAATACTTGACATACATTAAGTACTTAGCCATAACCATAATCACTATTGTAAGTCTTGAAAGCATTGCTTTCATCCCATAAATCAGGCTTTGTTTCTTGCACTTTAGAGTCAGAAATAGTAATACTATGCAGAATTTTACATCAAGCAAGTCTAGCCACAATAATTCAATCTAACCAACTAACTCCAAATATACTGACCGAATGTAGTTGGAATTTGATTTTAGGTTCAGAGACATGAAGGTCAACAGGTGGATCTGATTTAGAATAGGATCATCTGGACAGGTTTGATTTAGATAGCGAAGTTAGATGGTTCAGTTCTAGGCTGGGTGCTGAAATCAGCTGTGAAAGGGAAGAGTTCATCTGTCTGGGATGAACTCTTTTCATGATGGGTCATGGAGCACACCTGAGAAATCAGATAAACCATTAAAATATTCCTGGTACTATTTAATTCTAAAGTAAGTGTTGAATTTGTAGAGAGTGAAGTGGGAAACATATTCCCATGGTGTTGGGAGGCAAGACAGTATGTGTGAGTGCCTCAAAGTTTTGCTGTATTTCAAAAAATAAGGGATAAAGAGTTAAACAGAGGGTGTTTCTAGACTTCAGTAATAGTGCACAAAAATTGAATGAGATGAATAAGGAGAAGAAAGAAGAGGAGAGGAAAAGGTCAAAGCAGATCTGAGGACTGAAATAAGGCAACATTAAAGAGATATATATTCTAAAGAGAAGAGATTGTAAAGTTCTGCAACAGTAGTTTTGAAAAATGCATGCATATTTTATCTCTCACACAAATAGACAGGCAGAATAGTTATTAAATTGAACTACTTGTGTTCAATATTCAGACTTATTCAGACACAAGCTAGTTACTCTTATATAATTTCTGGAAAATATATATTATTCATGCAATAAAACATGATGGATTGAAAGCCAAGCAAACGATTAGTTTACATGAAACAAACTTCCTACAAAATGTTGAAATTATTCTGGCAATATGTATTTATGTGAAACAAATATGCCTCTAAGTAATGATTCTATTAATTAAAACATATGTCAGAATATTCATTCTTTAGTAAATTGTTAGTTTAATTTTATTGCTGTGCACAATGAAAAGTGCTCCCTTCAAAACATTATTTTGACAATATTAATTCAGACTTTTCATGAGGTCAAATTTGTTCTCCAAAACGGACTATTGTGGTTATTTTAAAAAGTGCAATTAATTTTTCTAATGGAGGCAAAGTTTCACATTTATTAAAGATCAGAGAAAATGGCAGGGCAGGGAACAAACAGGTTCTGCAGAATGAGCTTAGGTCAAGTAAAATAGAAAAAAAGAGCCGGGCGTGGTGGCGCAT
>PVJA010009462.1:35918-60801 GCA_004027025.1 Myocastor coypus
AAAAAAAAAAAAAAAAAAAAAAAAAAAAAAAAAAAAAAAAAAAAAAAAAAAAAAAAAAAAAAAAAAAAAAAAAAAAAAAAAAAAAAGAAAAGAAAAGAAAAAAAGAGAGAAAAAAATTTTAAATACACCCTACAGTGTAGAATGTTTACAGTAGCTTGCAATTAATTTTACTGAAGTGTTAAATCAATAAACTGCCTAGATGTCAAAAATACGAGGACTAGTCAGAAATATAATTCTGGCCCCGAAAAAACACAAAGAAAATACACACACTTTTATAAGATACTTTGGGTTTTGTAAACAGAGAATATAGAAGAGACAAAGCAACCAGAAAGCATTCAGGTCATCTATGTGGGGGTTGATGTGGAGGATATTGCAATTGAGAACTTGGCATCCTCCAAAATTTGCATGTGTTTGGAAGCTTATTGGGTCATGGACCACTAAAGTCACTCAGGGATTTGTCTACTGATGGGCCCCCAGCTAAAGTGATATTAGGAGGTGGAGCCAGGTGAGAGGAGGTGGAAGAGCACATCTCCTTATCAGACCCCTCCCTGCACCCTGAGCACCATGACATGAGCAGTTTTCTTCTCTTAGGTCCCTCTGCCACGCCGCATCTGCCTTAGGGACAGTTGACTATGGACTGTAAAATAGGAATCCAAATAAATTGCTGTTTTAAATTTTGGCTGTTGGGTATTTTTTTTTAAAATTAATTAATTAATTTATTTTTTCTTGTTTCAGAACATTTCTTTGTTTATTCACTCATTTTTATGGCCGGCTCAGCCCGCCCTGAGGGCGGGGCTGGCGCAGCATGTGGTGCCGGGGATCGAACCGCGGTCCCTGAAGCCGCCCAAGCTTTCCCAAGCAGGCGCTTTAGACCACTGAGCCATCCCGCCGGGCCCAGCTGTTGGGTATTTTGTGCTAGCAATAGTTAAAAGTGCTAAGACAGAAGCTAAGCAGAAGTTGGGTAGGAGACAAGTAAGTAAGGGCCATTTCAGTGAACAAGATGGTGTGCCGAGGCATAGAGACATCGCAAATGACAACGTCCATAGGAATGGTGTCCTAGCATGGTGTCTTAGTTACTTTGTACTCATTGCTGGGACAAATACCCGGTACTCAAAGTAAAGGAAGGAAAGGTTTATTTAGCTTACAACTACTAGAGGTTTCAGTCCATGCTCGGCTGGATGGAAGGCAGAGAGGCACAATGCAGAGGCCAGCCGTTTATGGTGGCAGAACAGCAACAAAATGATGATAGAGGTGACCCAACAACCATGGCAGCAGAGCACCAGTGCTAGTCTGTCTTTTGTTTCTCTTTATATTACCTTAGGCTCTATAGTGAGTCACAGCCTTATGCACATTGCAATTACGACCTTTCACGGACAGGAATGCACCTCACGTTATGAACACTCATGGAAGATAACTGAGCTGCAGGCCCTGGCCACATACTAGGACCTCACTGTGTTTCTTTTTAAGAGTGTAGACAATTGAGTCCATCAAAAACCCTGTGCCATCAACATCAGGCGTGGGCAGATTGATTCTTGGGCTCCATCTCCTCTTGCTCGTGATCCTTCAGCCCCACCACTTCTGCCTCCCCACCCTCGTCCGCTCAGTAACTCTCTTCTCGGACGTCACTCCATGCAGCCTCTTATAAGACAGTCTTTGTACTACAAGTTAAGCTAAATGTAAAAGTAAAAGTAATTTATTCACAGTGTCTATGTAGTTTATGCTACATGTTTATGCTTTACAGTGTATATTTGTAACAAATGTATAGGACGATTGGATTTACCAATGAATCTGACTTAGAAGCATTCTCCAGACACAGAACATTTGTAAGTCAGAGCCTTACTCTCTGTACAGCAAAGAGTTTTCAGTCCTGTATCGGTGAATTAAAGTAACGAATCACTTTTTTTCTCTCTCTTCATACCTCTAGGGCTAATGTCTATCCCCATTCATTGACAACAACCCAGGACTAAGCAATGACCACTGACATCTCTGAGAATCCCTCAGCCTCGAGTGTCCTCTTGTAGTCATTATGTTATGTTGACCTCTGTGTGAGCTTTTCTACCTTTCATTTTCCACTTCAATTACCACAAACCCGGTTAAGGTCCTGATTTTTTTTCTTAATTCTGGATTATTTCAATAGACTCTTCCTTTTCAGTCATTCCTCACTAAAATCCAAACTGCCTTTGACAACAGATTAATTTTCTTGTTTCAGTGATGTTAGTACCTTGTTCAAGCACTCCCAGTTCCTGTTGTGGGCCTGATGAATAAAGTTCACATGATGTAAGCTGGCGAAAAATTGTAGAGGACTCCCAATAGTAGCCTAAAGCTGTGTCTTGGTGACTCATGAGTGGCCGAGGTATCTTTTAGAATTTGGCATTCATTGTTATAAACAACTGTGATTTTTTTTCTCTAAGAACTGGACATAATTTCATAATTATAAAATCTAGATAGGCAACTATTTTCTGATCTATCCATTCACATTTCTTTCGTTCCTTTTGCCTAGACTGAATTTCTCAGTAACTCTTCAAAATAAATTCATCTCTTTATAGTACAAGAGCATAAAAAAGTTGTAAATAAATTGAAAATCAATAATATTTTACTATGGTAAACTGTCTTCTAGTCATTTCCACTGACAAAAGAATTAGACTATCATACTGTATATCTTCCTGTCACTGATATGTCTTTTAATAGTGCTCTTCCCCTAAAATAGCCTAGACTTTTCTTTAGTTCAAGCTTCTTTTGTCTTCCTAGTGTTGTTGGACTGATTTTTCTCCTCACCTTACTATAGCTGCAGAGGGCTTCAGAGATTCTCACTGTGACTCTCCCAACCTGGTCTAAACTCCTGAGGGCTCCTGCTTCCCGTCCACTGTTGCTCTCTTCCTTGTGAACACTTTGGTCTGAATCCAGTGTTGCTCTTTCAAAGTGGGGAAATGGCTCTTGCAAGATTTTGAACTTGATGATATACACACTGCCATCTTTTGTCTCTGTCCTTTTGCAACTCAAAGGCAAAAATCCAACATTGTTGCCTGCTGTACCTTTCCCTCACTTCTAGGCGTTTCTTTTTCAGATCCCAAATATTAAACATTTTATATCTTCTGTTTAAAAATATATGCTTAGTCTGGCACCATGTTTCAAATGAAAATGCCCTTAAGCTATATATATTTTCATTTCTTTAGGCTGTTGTTTTAGAGTAAAAGTCCATGTCAACCATCCATTCTTTCCTCTTTATCCTGTAATAAAATATATGTCACTAGAACTAAATATCACATGCTGACAGAGGTATGGTGGCATTAAAGTCTGAGGAGTTTAAAATATAACTTCAAACTCTTTGACACTTCTTTCATCAGCAGGTAGCTGCTAAGTTCTTGTCCTTGTGTCTGGGGAGCCTCTCAACTTTTGATCAGTAGAGAACGATGCAAGTGGGATCATGTGACTATGAAGCCTGGGTGCCCAAGCTTGTTTTGTGCTCCTATAACAGAATATCATACGCTGCATAATTTATAATGATTGAAATTTATTTGATTCATCTTCTTGCAGATGGGAAGCCCAACAGAGAGGGGCAGGCACATGGAGAAAGCCTTTGTGCTGAGTGATCCCATGGCCGAAGTTGAAAGAGGAAGAAAAGGAGGTGTGCCAAATTCTTCCTTGGAGCAAGAGCCCACTTCCATTATAGTTAGCTCATGAGCAGAGCTCTAGTGACCTGATCACCTCGTAAAGGAATCACCTCATGACATCGTAGCAGGATACATTTAAACTGGAAGAATAGGTTATAGAAGACGGCACAGCTTTTGTGTGTGCGTGTGTGTGTGTGTGTGTGTGTGTGTGTGTGTTTTATGAGATACGCTTGGAGTCCTGAGCCACCATGCTGTGAGTCTGATTATTCTGAGGAAGCCATATTTGGAGGAAGCTCAAGCTACATGGAAAGGTTACATAATCAGCATTTAAGTCATCAGCTTCAGTTAGGCTCTTTCAGAATGTGTCTGTACCAGAAATCAAACGTGATCAGTTTCTAAATGATTTCACAGTGTCAGCTGAGGTACCATACATATTGCAGTCAGTGCCCTATCCAAATTTTTTACCTACAAAATTAATTTTACTTCAATAAAGTTTGCTTAAATATGTTTTACAGTGTTTCTTTTCTCTCTCTCTCTCTCTCTCTCTTCTTTCTTTTTTTCTTTTGTATTTTAGGGAAGGGTCTACAGGGTGTTCAGGATATCACTACTAGATAAGATTCATAGTGATCTGCCTGTTTACAGTCTCCCAAAGTTGGGATTACAGGCGTTCACCACTATCCCCACTCTCAATTGCCATCTCAGCATGTCCCTGAAGTGGGGCTGGCAAAGCAGGCTCAGGGATTGAATGCCCAAGCCCTGTGCCTGCTTGCAGTCACTTTGATCTACTGATTTGGCCAGTGCTTTGCAGTGTTTCTAAAGACTGCAATAATTCTAAGTGTCGGATTTGAATGAGTTATTTGATTTCTAATTTTAAGTTTCTTCATCTATAAAATGAAAACAGCAATGATCTTTTTTTGTTGTTGATATTGAGAATTGAGTGAAAGAATATGTGTAATCCTATAGAACCAGGTCCTAATTTATTTTTTATTTTTAATTTTTTTTTGTCTTTTTGAGACATGGTCTTGCTATGCAGCTCAGGCTGGCCTTGAGCTCACTTTTGTAGCCCAGGCTGGTCTTGAACTCACACCGATCCTCCTGCCTCAGCCTCCCGAGTGCTGAGATTACAGGCATGTGCCACCACGCCTGGCCCAAGCCTAATTTATGCTGTCATTTTTAATATAAGGAATGACAATAAATACTGCTCTGTTTTTGGTGAAACTAATGATTGCTTTTTTTTTTTTTTTAAACAAGAGATTCTAGTAAAATGCATATCACACTTCCCACCATGATCGCTTTTAAGCTCCATAGTGTCAAGTCTATTGTTGTGCATCCAATTTTCCAGCTCTTACTTTGTAAAACTGAAGCTTCATTCCTCTTCTTTGCAACTCCCTTTCTTCATTCTATCTGTAAATTAGACTACTGTGGCATTTTAGGCAGCTTGTATGACTGGCATCAAATGGTGTTTGTGATTTTGTAACGGGCTTAATTTCACTTAGCTAAATGAACTGAAGGTTATTCATATTGAAGTAAGTGTCAGAATTTTGCTCCTGTTAAAAATAGTTTAGTATGTTTTGCACCTCTATACCATATTTTCTTTATCTACTCATCCTTATTTTGGCTATTATGAATAATGAAAGTATGGGAATGTGTATATGAATATTTTTAAGGCTTATTTTTATATCTTTGGGGTATATACAAAAAAGTGGAACTTCTAGATCATGTTATAATTCTTTTTTTTTTTGTCTTTTTGAGACAGGGTCTCACTGTGCAGTTGAGGCTGACCTTGAGCTCACTTTTGTAGCCCAGGCTGGTCTCGAACTCACACCAATCCTCCTGCCTCTGCCTCCTGAGTGCTGGGATTACAGGCATGAGCCACCACGCCTGGCTATCATGTTATAATTCTACTTTCTTTTTTATTTTTATTAATATCATACTATGCAGGACACACCAGTCTTAAACTCACATATGGACCAGGGTGGCCTTGAATGTACAGCAGTCCTCTTTGCCTCAGTCTACAAAGTACTGAGGCTATAGGCGTGTACCAATCTGCCTGGTCTGATAATTTTATTTTTCATGTTTTGAAAAATTGCTTGATTTTTTCCAGAGTGATGACACCATTTTACTTTCTGACCAATAGCGCATGTATTCCAGTTTCTTCATGTCCTCACCAAAATGCTCTGTTTCTGATTTATTTAAGCATATTTTAATAGCAGCTGTCCTAGTGGGCATCTCACTGAGTTTTTGATTTGCATTTCTCTAGTTAGTGATATTAATAATATTGGTCACTTATGGTTTTTTTATATGACATACATCAGGTGGCCACTTATTGGCTATTTGTTTATCTTTGAAAAAATGCTTATTCTAGTTTGTTGCCTTTTTATTTTTTTTAATTTTTTAATATTTTATTATTAGTTTTAATAAGAAATAGCAATGAGACAGTTTCAAAACAGGTTATCAGCATAGTTATAATAATTAATGCATTGTGCATTATTATCTTCACAGTAGTCATTCAGAGTATAAGATGCGGACATGATATCTTGCCTAAATACTGTTAGTACAAATCTTTTTTCTCACTGAACGAAGAGAAAGTACCTGTGTATTTATTCAAAATGTTTTTTTTTTCACTACAAAGTGGTCCTTCATTTATATCCCCCTTGTTTGTTTTGTTTTGTCAGAGATGAGTGTTCCATTACCATTCAAATATTGTAGGAGCATGAATTCATCAAAATAACCCAATATTGTCCCATAGTCCATAACAGAAGTGGGTAATCAGCAGAACTGACCATGACTGAAGTTGTTGTCTTGGGCTATTTATAGCTCAGCTCAGTGTCAGCCATCTGCATGAGTCACAGCCATTGTTTGACCTATTTGTTCCCTGTGAAAGCCTGATAGAATGCTTTCTCTCTAGGTGACGTGCCTGTGCCTTAGGCACACTATACATCATTGATCACTTTCTTATGTAGCCCCGTAATTTCCCTGATTAGAAAATTTGGGACACCACTGAGACACAGGATGTTACAGTACAGAGTCTCTTATGTCCTGAGTTCTCACTGACAATGAAGGGCTATGGTCAATTTTTTTTTCTAATTTTTTGATGTGCAGACTTAGTAATTATATTATTATCCTATAACTTAGGCACTTGAGCTTAACATCACTATCTTTCTGAATATCAAATGCCTTGGATATAGCATGGAACAAGTATTTTCCAATAATCATCGATACTCTAAACTTTAAAAGAATATAGAATGTGAAAAAAAATTACACATTTTTACAGAGAAATTGAGGAATCTAATCATATACAAAATTGTAATGGGACAAATCTATGACACTTTTTTCTTGTCTCATTCTCTTTTCTTACTTTTTTTAAAAAAAGTAAAACACCAAACACTTGAGAGAGAGTATAACAATAATTGATATGACATTAGAAGCAGTATGTACTTAGGAGACCAGAATGATAGTTATTCCAAGGATGGCTTTAGTATTACACATTGCTATCCTCAGTACAGTTGCTTAGTTCACAGATATTAACATATATAGTTAGTCAGGGTGAAAGTTCTACCAATTAACTGCTAGTTTCAAACCTGGTAGAGATTCTTAGGACTATTGTTTTAACCATCTCATGTATATGAATGTATGGCGTTGCCGTTGTCCTGTTGCCTAACTTTTCTCCTTACTCTCTATTCATTGCCTAATCCTTAAGTTCTCACTTTCCATTTAACTGTTACAGCTTTTGATTTTTATTTCTTCTTTTGGGTTCTTACACTAGGGAGGCTATATAATATTTACACATATAGGATTGGTTTATTTAACTTAAGAGCATATCTTTGAGATGCATCCAACTGATATGCAAGCTTCGAGTTCATTATCCTTTAGCTGAGTAATACTCCATTGTATAAAAACACCACATCTTTTTCAACCATTCTTCAGGTGATGGGCATTTTGGTTGATTACAAAATCTCATTATCTCAAATGGTGCTGCTATAAATATAAGAACACAAATATCATTATGATTTGATGCTTTCAGTTTTTCTGGGAAAATTGCCAATAGGGGGAATAGTTGGATTGAATGGGATTTCCAGTTCTGGTTTTCTAAGGAGTCTCCACACTGCTTTCTATAATGGTTGTACCAGTCTGCATTCCCACCAAGAGTGGAGAAGGGTTCCTTTCCACCCCTAGCCTCTCCAACAATTGTTGGTTGATTTCTTTATGACAGCCATTCTTTCTGGGGTGAGATGGTATCTAAGTGTTGTTTTAATTTGCATTTCATGAGTGGCTAGTGATGTGGAGCATTTCTTCATGTATTTATAGGCTTGCTGAATTTCTTTCTCTGAGAAGTGTGTATTCATCTCAGATGCCCATTACTGGGTTGAGTCTTTGAATTTTGAGGCCCTAATGTTTTGTATATCTTTACAAATTCTAGATAGAAGACCTATGTCTGAATATTTATTAGTTAAAATCTTTTCAAAATTTGTGGGTTGTCTATTCACTCTGTTGGTAATTTCCTTTGCCGTGCAAAATCTTCTCAGCTAGAGGAGGTCCAAGCTTTCAAGTGCTAAACATGCATTTTGACTTTTGTCCATGAATTGTTTTCCTACCCCAGTATCTTCAATATTTCCTCCCACTTTCTCTTCCAGAAGATTTAGTGTTTCTTTTTTAATATTTGGATCTTTAATCGACTTGGACTTTAGTGTAGTGCATAGTGATAGGCCTGGGTCGAATTTTAGTTTTTGGCATATGGAGAACCAGTTTTTCCAGCACCACTTGCTAAAGAGGTTATCTTTCAGTAAGCATGTTTGGATACCTTCCTGAAGATAAGGTGGCTGAGTGTGTTTATATTTGCTTCTGCATCTTCTAATTGGTTCCATTGATCCCCAGGTCTATTTTTTTAGCCAACACCATGCTGATTTTATCACTGTAGCTTTGTAGTATAACTCTAAGTCTGGGATTATAGTGCTTCCTGCCTTATCTTTGTTGCACAGGATTGTCTTTGCTATTCTAGATCTGTTACAGCTCCAAATAAATTTTAGGAATGATTTCTCCAGGTCTGTGAGGTATGTTGATGAATTTTTGATAGGGCTTGAATTAAATCTGTATAACAATTTAGGGAGTATGGCCATCTTGACAATATTGATTCTTCCTATGAAGAGCAGGGAATATCTTTCCATTTTCTGAAATTCTAGTATCACTGTTTCACAGTACTGTGATTTTCATGGAACAGATCTTTTAGTTCTTTAGTTAGGTTAATTCCTAAGTATTTCATTTTCTTTGGTGCTATTTTAAAAGTTATTGCTTCTCTAATTTTCCTCTCAGTGTGTTTGTTATCTGTGTAGAGGAATGTTATTGACTGTTGTGTGCTGACTTTGTATCCCGCTATGCTACTGAACTTGTGTATTAATTCTAGAACCTTCTTGATTGAGTGTTTTGGCTTTTCCAAGTAGACTATCATGTTTCTGCAAATAATGATAGTTTAACTTCTTTTTACCTATTCTTATTCCTTTTATTTTCCTCTTTTTTGCTAATGGCTGCAGCTGATGATTCCAGAGCTATATTGAATAAGAGTGGTGATAAAGGACATCTTGTCTTGCACCAGATCTCTAAGTAAAAGATTTCAGTTTTTTTCCCATTCAAAATTATGTTAGTTGTTGCATTGTCATAAATGGCTTTTATAAGTTTGAGGTAGAACCATCTATTTTAATTTTCTGTAGAACTTTGTACGTGAATGAGTATTAGACTTTGTCAAAAGCCATTTCTGCATCATCTGAGATGATCACGTGGTTTTTGGATGTGGCTCTATTGATATAGTGTATTACATTCATAGATTTATGTGTGTTGAACCATCCCTGCATTCCTGGGATGAATCCTACCTGGTGATGATGAATAATTTTCTTAATGGTTTGTTGTATTCTACTTGCCAGGATTTTATTGAGGATTTCTGCATCTATGTTCATGAGAGAGATTGGCCTGTAGCTCTATTTTTTAGCTGCATCTCTGTCTGGTTTTGGTATCAGTAGAATACTTGCCTCCAGGAATGGTTTTTGGAGGATTGGTTCCTTTTCAATTTAATTCAAGAGTTTGAGGTGTATTGGGATTATATCTTCTGTAAATGTCTTATAGAATTCAGTTGTGAATCCACCAGGATATGAACTTATCTTTGCAGGTTTTTATTACATTTTGTATTTCATTGGCTATTATTGGGCTATTGAGCTTTCTTATATTTTCTTGATTCAGTTTAGGTGAAGTGTACCTTTCTGGTAATCTTTCCATTTCTTCTGTGTTGTCAATTCTGTGAGAATAAAGTTTCTCAAAGTAGCTTTTGGTGATCTTCTGGATCTCCACTGGGTCTGTGTTGTCATACTTTTCACTTCTTATTGTTTGAATTTGAGTTTTTTCTTTCCTCTTTTTGATGAGGTTAGCAAGTGGCTTATAAATTCTGTTTAATTTTTCAAAGAACCAGCTTTTAGATTCATTTATTATTTATATTATTTTCTTTGTCTCAATTGAATTAATTTCTGCTCTAATTTTTATAATTTCCTCCCTTGTTTGGACTTTGGGATTGGTTTACTCTTCCTTTTCTAGATGATTTGGTGTAACATTTGGGTATTTATTTGTTCCTGCTCTCTTAGTTAATGTGTGAGTTCAGAGCTATAAATTTCCCTCTAAGAATTGCTTTCATTGCTTCCTATAAATTCCAGTAGGTTGTGTTTGAATTATCTCTAAACTGTAGATATTGTTTAACTTAGTATTTAATTTCCTCTGTAACGTATTGGTTGTTGAAGAGAGCATTGTTTAATTTCCATGTATTTCTGTTTTTTTTTTTTTTTTTGTGGTTGCTTTTGTCATTTATTTCCAGTTTCATTACACTGTGGTCACATAATATGCATGGGATAATTTCTATTTTCTTTCTTACACTCAAGCATGATCTATGGTCTGGTATGTGATCTGTTTTAGAAAATGTCCTGTATGGAGCTGAAAAAATTTGTATTCAGAAGTGCTTGATTGGAACACTCTGTGTTTGTCCACTAAATCCAGTTGTTCCAAGTTCTAGTTCAGTTCTGCTAGTTCTTTCTAATTTTTTGTCTGCTTGACCTATGTTTTTGGGATAAAGGGGTGTTGAGGTCTCCTGTTAAGACTGTGGCATTGGATATTAGATTTTTCATGCCCATTAAGATTTGTCTTATATAGCTTGGTACTCCCATGTTGGGCGTGTATATATTTATGATTGATACCTCTCCTTCTTGAATTTTTCCTCTGACCACTATGTATTACCGACTTTACCTCATTTGATGAATCTTGGTTTGAAGTTCAGACTATCGCCTAACTGATTGCTACCCCTGCTTCTTTGTGAGGTACTGGCACATGTTGTACTGTTTTCCATCCTTTGACTTTCAGACTATGAATTTCTTTATCAGCTGGTGTGTTTCTTCTATATAGCGCATTGTTGGATTTTGCTTTCCAATCAGCTGTGCCAGTCTATTTCTTTTTACTGGGAATTAAGTCCATTTACATTGATGGTTATAACTGAAATGTATTCACTTATGTTTGACATTTTTTTTTTTTTTAACCTACAATTGTTTTCCACTTTTTCTCCTGTATTTAATTGCTTGCCCTATTTGGTGGGTTCTCTCTGTTCACATTTGTGGAGTTTGGGTCATTTTGGTCCTTTTCTAAAATATGTTTTAGTAGTCTGCGTAGGCTTGGCTTTGTCGTTGCAAATTTGTTTAGTTGTTGTCATTGAAGTGTTTCACTTCTCCATCAAACTTGAAAGATGGTTTTGCAGAGTATAGCAGTCTGGGCTAGAATTTGCTTTCATGGAGGACTTGAAGCACTCTCCTCCATGCTCTTCTTGACTTCATGATTTGTGAAAAGAAATCTGCCATTATTCTGATCAGTTATCCTTTAAATGTGATCTGTTTCATTTCTCTAGCAGCTATTAGTATATTATTCTTCTGCTGGATTTCTGGGATCTTTACTATGATAAGTCTGGGTGTGCTTTTTGTTGGGTTAACAGTATTTGGAGTTCTGTATGCCTCAGTTACCTGAATGTCAGGTTGTTTACTCATATTTGGGAAGTTTTCTGCTATTACTTCTGCCCATATTTTTTATATCATTTGTACTGACTCCTTTCTCATTGTTGCTTATTAATCTCACGTTGTGCATTTTTGCATCATCTTGCAGATGTTGAATTATTTTTTCCTGCATCCTGGTTGCTTTTAAGAGATCTTATCTTACCTGTGCACTAGCTGTGACTGTGTCTTTACGATCTGAAACTCTAACTTCACTTTTGTTCATATCATGATGCCAGGTTGTGATTGAGATTTTATTTTCTTGTATATCTCTTTGAAACTGCTTCATGCAATCTATTTCTTCCCTGTATTCTTATTCAAGGATTCCGCCATTTTTTAAATTTTCATCTAATTTTTTATCAGTGTATTCTTTAGAAGAACTTAGCAATTCTTTCACTATAGTTATCCTTTCTTTTTATACTTCTGAGGTTATTTCTGATCTGATTTCCTCTGTACCTTTCTGCAATTGTTTCTTTACTTGAGATGCTTTTAATTCAGATATTTCTTTTTTATACTTCTTAGGTTATTTCTGATCTAATTTCTTCTATTCCTTTATGTAGTTGTTTCCTTACTTCAGACACTATTAATTCAGAGATTTCTGCTGTGTGATTTCCTATTTCTTCTTAGCTAGTGTGTCCTGCATTTCTTCTGGGGGTGGGGGTTAGGGGCTTGAGATTGCTTTTGCTCCTTATCTTTGTCATTTTATATATCAATGTCCTTTGACCTTTGGTGTCAACAGCAGTTATACCCTTACGACCTACTTAAATTCTTATCCAAGAGAGATTATTTGGTTAAGGCAGTTACAGTTTTATATTTATACAACTATAGTTAGGAACACTAATAATGTGTAGTGATAGTAATTGTGAAACTTTTGTAATTAAAGGGTTTATAGTTTAGACATTAAGACCAAACTTAGCTATGTCTATGTAGCTAAGCAGTTATGAAATTGGAAATTTGTATTTAATTTAAGCTCCCTAAGTTCCATTTGATCATGTCCCTTTGATGTACTTGGGGCCTTTGGGGTAGTCTAGTTCACCTGGCTGTCTGTTGCCCCCTTTGTAGATCAAGAGCAAAAGAGAGGAAATACTCTCATAGATCTAGGTTTAGCAAAGTGTCTCAGCTTACCTGGTCTAGTTCTATCACGTTTGAACTCATTCAGGTGTGCCTAGCTTAGGTCTGGCTGCTGTGCTCAGATTTTTCCTGCTGTAGCCCAAGGAACTAATCACCAAACAAAAGCTGGGCCTGGAGTGTGTCTTTAGGGTCCAGAAGGGCAGAGTGGAAGATCTCATACACCATGGACAGGGCTAAGTCTGGAGGTTGGTCAGGCAGGTGCGGAACACAAGGTTTCACTCACACAACGAACTAGAGCTGGGCCTGGAGGGGATTCGTTGGTCACAGAGCAGGTCTCCCACATATGCCTGTCCTGGTGACCTCTTTCTCTGGCCTTGTTGCCAATTTTCAGTCTGAACTTCTTTTCCTACTTTTTGCTGTTGAGGTATAAGAGTTTATGTACTATAGATATGAACCACTTTTCAGATATATGATTTACAAATGCTTTATTTTTTCTTTGTTTTTTTTTTTTCTATTGTTGTGTAGTGATTATGTTTTGAAAAGTATCTTGATGCATTATTGTCTAACTTACAATCAAGGGTTAATGATATATCACCATGAGTGAAACTACTATAGAATTAATCTAGAATTAGAAATAACTCTCAGGTTAAATTAGGTTTCACTATGAGATTAACAGAAGGAACAATTTTGTTGAGGCAATCAGATAAATACAGTAGTATTTCATACTGCCATGATTTATAGTGTGAGAAGAAACCTCAGTTCTTGGAATTTTGTCAGCCTGTGCTAACTTCTGGTGAGATGCAGTGTTTGTCAACTTTTTGCTTGTGCTCTGCTTGTAACTCCCAGAGGCCACTGTGCTGACTTCTTCCCACCATGCCTAGCAACTTGTTGATGGACAAACCTCTGTAGTGACTGTTGTAGCCTTGGGGTGTGTGCAGTAACTTTTTATAGTAGTTATTGATCTTATTTTGGCTTCAGGTGCTGTTGTATAGCAGGAAGATCAGTTTTTCTTTTTCTTTTTTTGAGGAGTTCAATTTACATTTTCATGGAGTTGATCTATCATTACATATCTCAAACTAAGCTCTAATTGATTGCACAAAGTTGTCTTCATTCCTCCTGCCTCAACCCTTAAGTGTAATGGAATGCTTGTGCTCTTGGACTTTTCAATCATGAAGGGATGAAGGCAAACTGTAAGGTTTTAATTTAAGCCTTTACAGGTATGAAACCCAATTCTTAACAGGATCTATTTAAATTCTTTCAGGTTCTCAATCTGTGAATATGTAAGATACTTAAAGACGCATTAATTATACATTTATCTTGAAAAAGTAGTAGAAGGATGTAAGGAGAAAAATATTCATAATTTGAAATGAAAGGAAATGGAAGCCAAGAAATCTGGATTCAAGATCTGTGCTTGTCAGTAATTATCACTGTGACCGTAAGCATGTCACTCATACTTTCAAGCTGTCATTTTCCTAATTAACTAAGCCCATAGAAAGCTCTAACATATAATTTTCCTATACATCTACAAAGTTAATACACTGCACACTCAAAATGCTTTTTTACTTCTGCACAAACATACATGTTTCCTTTTGTTATCTTAGCTGTGTGTCAATTTTTAGTTCTGTCAACTCATCTCACTTTAAATAATTATCCACACATCATGCTTGCTTGGTTAATTATCTATACGTCACACTCATAGGACACATTATGGTGAATCTATTGATGATGCAGGATGGACAAAATGAATGTATTATGGATCCTGTCCCTGATACTCATGATTTCTGAGACATATCTTTCTTATTTTGGCAGGTTATCAAGCAATAGTCAAGCAGATCAAAATACAAAAAAGCAAGTACTAATATGAAAATGATGTATTTCCCTATAGTTTAATGTGGATATTGATGTCATCATGATGGATGCATGTGGCAATTCTTTTTTATTCTTAATGTCTAGATAATAGGAAAATGACCAGAGAGGAAAATAGGAAAGGACTGACAGTCACTCACATTCTGGAAACATTAAAGTACAACGGGGAGGTATAACTTGGATTGGTAAATCTTGAGGAACATCAAGCCCCTGCTAGAAATGAAAGGGCTTTTCAGACTTGAGAGCAGAAACTGACCAGAGAGGTGGACATGTGATAAATTCTGTTATTTTCATAGAAAGAGTTTTATACAATATGAGGTAAATTTTTGTTTCTTAATGGAAAAAACAAAATTTCATAACAAAATAATAGGAGAATTGTCATAGTTAATACATTGCATATCATTATCTTTAGAGTAGTTACTCAGAGTACAAGATACAAACATAAAAAATTCTCCAAATGATATCAGCACAAACCTCTCTTTTCAATGAACTGAAAGACATTAGTAGTATAACTAACTTGTATTGTTTTTATTTTTTCCTTTACATTTTTTCCTCTTTACCTTATCTCCTATTTTGAAAAGTTTCTTCCCATGTAACAATATCTATTGTATATTTTGAACCTTATTTACTGTTTTAGTTTCTCACACCGGGGAGACAATATGATGTTTACATGTGTGAGTCTGATAAAACTTTCTGATCATTTGAATAGTCTGTTAATAGATTGGCTTGCCTTGTGGGATAGACTGTTTCCCATCAAGGAAATTGTCACGAGGAGGTCAGATTAGTACATAAACTCAAATGGATTTCCAGGCAGATAATTAAGTAGGCAAAGTGGGTCAGCTGGGCAAATGATCAGTGTACCATCCCCTGAAAATTTGCCACATAGTTTGATTTTTCTAAAGAAATAAGAAATGGCGATTTTTCTGTTTATCTTCTAGATATACACATATTGGCTTGAGATGTTCTTAGGATATTGTTGAACTTAGTAAGGTGTATCTGGTTGAGCACAGACTTCTCCATCTAGTTTACTTTTCAGATTCTATTGCTGATATCTAGTTTGCTTGATGTCAGGACCAATAGATGGACCAATAAGTAGAATATTCAATCAGGTCACTGAACTCCCATAGTGGCATTACTTAAAATTAATTTATGGAATAACATTATTGGAAGAACTTCATCACGTTTCTGCATAACAGAATTTGCAGAGCTACCTAAATCTCAGTAGTCAATATGACACCTCTCTTTGCTTAAGCATTCCTGCAAAGTCTTAGTCCAAACATCTGTCCAATGAATTTCTCTCTCTTTTTTATTATAGGGTTTTAACATCTGAAAAGTTTCTTTTCTTTCCTTTGAATAAAGAGAAAACTCTTTCTCCTCTTCAGCTTTTCAGGTTTCTTGATGAATTTCAATTCTTATCCACTTATTATTCAGCTTCTGTTTCTACCTAGCTCATTGAAACCTGGTCCTAAGTAGGTCTAGACCTTTTAAGTATACAGAATACTGGCAGAATGCTGAGAAAATTATGCTCTTCTTAGAATTTTCCATTTTTAATCGCAATGACCAATTGAATCACAAGAAATATTTCAGAAAGTGAAAGGAAAACCTTCGGAAGTTGTTGTAATGGGTTATCTGAGCCCTTCTTTGGAGAGGCTGCATTATGAATCACTTGGATAGGATCCTGGGCTGGATCACAGGTTTTGGAAGTCACTCAGGCCACAGACGTTTCCTATGCCTCAGTTTCCTTATCTTTATTTTAAGAATATATAATTTATCAAGCAGGATTATTTTAGGAATTGACATTTACAAGTACTAAGCACAGCCAGATTTGAATCTGTTCAAATTTCACAGTGCATTGTCTAATTTTGAAAGACTTCCCCAAGAGACACTATAATTACTGATCATATTAGTTGGAGCTCTCTGGAGAAGCAGAGTTCTGTGTATGCATGTGTAAGTGTGTGTGTACGTGTGTGTGCATGTCTGTGTGTACATGTGGTACTGCAGGATGTGGAAGGTTTGGGGCAGACTTGAAGCTGAAGCTCAGATGTGATGTACTCACAGAATCCGTCTTCCTTGAGAGAGAACAGACTTTTTCCTCTTCAGCTACCCCCATTGTAGAGGGTGATCTACTTTATTTGTTTCCGGTTGATTAATTTAAATGTTTAGTAAATTAATCACATCCAAAAATATTTTCTGAGAGAAATCTAGAATAATAATTGGCTAAAAATCTGGACGCCATGAGCCAGACAAAGGAATAGGTATAATTAATCAACATGTTAATAGTGATTTAAGCTCAATTTTGAATTTCCTAATAGATGAACAAAAAGCACATTTCATATTCTGTAGTCTTTCATGAAGAATGACAATTTCTTCTTAAAAATGAAGTATTTTTTATATATTTGATTTTAAAATATAGTGTAACTTCTCATATAAAATCTTGTGTTATGAGGAGATACTCCATAGCCTAAGAATCTGCCTGACAAGTTCAATATTCCAAGTTCAATTCCTGATATTGCATGCAGTGCTGACCCTGGGACCCTAGGCATGCTGTGTGGGCCCCTGAAAACCAGCTTACTGGTGCATGCCTGTAAGCTCAGGACTGCTAGGCTGAGGCAGGAGGATCACTATATGTCTAAACTGAGTGAGGAGACCCTGTATCAAAACAAAAACAAAAAACACCATTCTTGTGTTGTGGAGCTTGACATATTATTGGTGGGGAGCTTAAGCATTATTATTTTATAATGAATGAAGAAACAATTTTTATATGGTTGCTTCTCCATAAAATCAATGAAGATCATTTTTTCCCAAGGCCACTTGGTGGTGATTTATCTTCTAACTCTCATACCCTCTCATGAATTGAAGAAAATTTATAAATACATAGCTACTTCTACTTTTTTAGGACCTGACTAAACTTTTTAGATATGTTTGAGTTGGGAACCATGCCATCTTCTGTATCCAATCTGTCACCAAATCCTGTCATTTCTGACTCCAACATTCTTTAAAAACTGTGTGTTCCACCCCTTCTTGCTGTCAGTGCCTCAGTTTATTCTCTCATTGTTTCCTTACATAAACCTTGGCAGCGGTTTCCAAAGTTATCTCAGCTTCTGCTTGGTCACCTCCAACGCTTCTTCATACAGTCACCAGACAACCTTTTCCCAAAAGACCACCGTATAGCTCCTTTGCTGGTCGGTTCTCTCTGGTTTCCCAGCATGCACAATCCAGTTTCAGCTTTGCTCTTACCCATGCACCATGACCTGTGAACACATCAAATTACACTGAATATTTAGAATACACAGCTCCTCCAGACAGTTCTGAGGGAGCACACAGAACCAGAGACCTTAATCAGCATGGCACTCCCAGTCATGCCTTAAGAGTCAAACTTCAAGGCCACCTGCTCTATAGAGCCATCTTGATCCCCGGATGTGAGAGGCTACTCTTTCCTGGAGACAGATTTAAAATGTGAGTTATATTTCATGTGATGATAGGGTCTCAGATTAGGATCCAAAATAGAAATCACAAATAGTTACTGTTATCCTTGAAAAATCCCTTAAACTGCCCAAAAGATAAATCCATACTTGTGCCAATTTAGACACTGATACACCATTACTCTTATGGTAAGTTTCCCCTCATCTGTTAGAACACTTTGTGCTTTCATTAATTAAGCATCAATAAAGTAGTTGGCTTATATTAACTTATAATATGATTTTACATATATAAGTTAATATTTTGGTGTATTCTACATAGGTATGCCCATAATATACATATATGATAAATATACACAGTTTCTTCAAGACAGGGCAGGTCCTGAGTGGTCAACACTGAGACGTGTGTGCTTGTGGAGGTTCAGTGGATTGGGAGAACTTTACAGAGCTTCTGTTTAAATTGTTCCTTTCTCTTTCCTCTCTCATTCTCGCTTTCTCTCTGTTCCTATCCATGAATACAAGCGTGGTTGCATGACTATTGTGTACCACGCACAACTTGATTTTACTCTATTAATCAAGGTAAAACAACAACCATTTATAAAATAGCAGCATCTATGCTTAGTATTTTCCTAGTCTGAGACATCTGGGATTCTTTCCAGGCTCAGTTCTCAAAATAATATGTATTATTATTTTGTACGCCCTTATTTTACCCTTTGAGCACTCTCACCATGAAGCTAATCTGTGTTTTCCCTAAGGAATGCCCAGGTCATCCCAGAGTGGACACTTCATGAGTTTAGATCTGTATTTTTTAAAAAATGTATTTAGTACAGGGCCTACAGGGTCCCCCTATTCAGATCGTACTCATAGTGATCCTCCTGGTTTTCAGCCTCCCAAGGAGCTGGGATTACAGGAGCGTACCAACATGCCCAGTCGCAGTCACTGTCTCAGCGTGCCCCGGGGGCAGGGCCAGCACAGTACACTGGGGATTAGATCTATGTTTTTAATCTCTACTTCACTTTCTCGTTCATGTCAGGACATTTCCAGCCACTGACCCACAGACAGGATCTTCTAAGAGAAGACAAAAGGACCGGGTTTTGAAATTCTCATTGGCAGGACTCTTGGAGCACTGAGGGGGAAGTTTACCAAGTCTGGTTGTTTGTGACCAGGTTCTGCAGGGATAAATCTATTCCTCTTGATAGGCCTGGGAAAAATAATATAGGACAGTTAAAATACAGCATAAATGCTAAATAATAAAGTGACAAGCACAATATGTCAGGGGATGCATAGAAATGCAACGATGTCTGTAAAACATTTACTGTATTTTGTCTCTAAAATGTACAACAACAACAACCCACCAAATGGCGGCATCTGTGCTTATTTCCTCCCTGGTCCTCGATATTTGGAATCCTTTCAATGTTCAATGCCCAAAAACGCAATAAATATTTTTACTTTGGTACATCCTTATTTTAACATTGGAGTTGATACCAGCCAGGACGGTGGGTTCCTCTCAGCATGTGACTTTCCTCCCACCATCCGATGTGTTTACAAGCAAGAACCAGCCCAAGGAGCTCAGAGGAAGCCTGGGAGGAGGCCCGGAGTCATTCTTGAGGGTGAAGGGAGGAAGGTCCAAAAGGTGCGCTTTTCTTAGACACCCTCTTTTCAAGAGCTGCGTGGGGTAGGAGGCGGGATGGTAGGTACTGCGGGCGCTGGTCCTTTTGGGCAGCAGGTGGCGCCACTGTCCTCTGTCCTATCTGTGTCAGGAACAAGACCAGAAATAGGGATTTGGTCAGAAAAGCTGGGCAGAGGTGATGGAGCTGGGACTAGAACCAGTACGTAATATAGAGATCAGAATGTTACTTATCATGTCCCAGGACAGAGTCTAATCATGTGATTCGATATTGTTAAATTCGAGTTTAGGAACAGGAGGTATTGTGTAGCTGATGGCATTTGTCCATTAGAAATTTATTGACAAGTTCACTTGTCAAGTTCCTGAGGGCAGAACAATGTGTAGAAAGCAAGCTAATATATAGGAATCAAGATCACTCGAAATCACTTAATACTATTTAGCTGTCCTTTAAAGGATATGTTCATCTGTCAGGCACATTACGCACATTCCCTCTGTTCTGCAGTAGTTGGTCAGTTGAAAACTCTGGCAATGAACTTACTGGTCAAATTCTGTCCTCTCATTTGCTTACAGTTAAGCTCAGCAGACATAAGCGATAGATAGCCAGGATGATATTTTACAACATAATCAGCATATTTAAGTCATATCTCTGGCTTTCTCTCCATGTATACTTTATCATTCATTTTTTCATCTTCACTTTGAATTAATAGTATCAAGTAGAAGTTTATGTGCTCTTAAAATCTTCTCTAAGTACACTCTGAGCTAAGAAGGGGTCAGCATATGATTAATTATAAAATTATACAGAATTCTATTAGCTATAAATTGCTAGGTACCATGAATCAATAGATTTGCTCCTGCCCTCAAGAAGTTTACAACAAAATGATGGGCTTCTGAGAAAATGTGCCCTAAATAAAGACTTTTGAAAGATGTAAGTTTGAAGAGTAGTGATATCTCAGAGTAAACTCAAGGGAAAGAGGAATACTTGGTTCTACGATTAACTTTGTAGTTCTACTTTTGGCTTTGTGTAGCCACTGGTGAGATGGATAACCCTTTCTAAACATCAATTTTTCATTACTAAAAGGCAGATTCGCCCTGGGACAGTAAACCACTTGGATAATATAAAGGGGTGAAAGGCATGATGTATATTTGACTATTGTATAAAATTTGTGTTTAATACCACTCCCAAGAAGAGCGGTAGAAAGAAAGATCAATTTATGTACTAAGAAAAAGATATTTTGACTGAAATTCAGCACATTATTATTGAGAAATGCCATACTATTAAGGTTGCAGGTACAGAAGATCCTGTTTTCATTTTATTTCAAGCTTCCATTTTCAGCAGCTTCAAACACTATTTGGCATTGTGTTTACCATGAGAGAAAGTAAATATTTTTGAAAAAAGTACAAACATAAGCTTCTATAGACTTCTAAGCCTAAAAAATAAGGAAGTTGAAGAGAATGAAATTAGGATAGTGCCCATACCTAATGCTCAGCAGTGTTTTTTTTTTTTTAAATCTGGAACAACAAATATCCGACATTTCTATTGTAATTACTTTTCTAATTAATTTGTTAGTTCTCAATGCATTACTTATTACCAAAAAGAAAACATATATTACCATATATCACAGAAGCCACAGAGTCATTACTGGGTAGAAATGGGGAGAGATTATTTTGGGACAGATGGAGAAAAAATAAGGGTGGAGTTGCAGAAGGAGTCAGGTAATTGGATGCTTGTTCTTAGGTATAGAGACTTCATGGAGAGCCATGGGTTGGGGTAGCAGAATACAGTGGGCTCTGAGGTCAGACAGATCAGGTGGAGCCTGTTCTCCATGGCACTGAGGTACTGCCCTTCTCGTAGCCTTGGAGTCCTTGTATCATGTAGACACAATGACATCGGCCCATGCTGCGGAGGGAACGAACGCATGTACGCAGTTTACACTTCAGATTCAGGCCTTGGACTGAGCAGAGGCTCAATGGGTTGTAGTAGGGGTTTGGGGAATAGATTGCTCAGATGTCAAACATGTGCTTAGGATGTGTGAGTGTGTGTGTGTGTGTGTGTGTGTGTGTGTGTGTGTGTGTCTGTGTGTGTAAGGGGGGGGCTAATAGGCCACACCAGATCAATTCAACATGCTGAAATACTTACTTAGAAGAAAGATAAACGATGTTGTCGCCTTACGGCTTCCCTCTCATGGTGGGAGACCACTTCTGATGGAGCGCTTTCCATGTCCCTAAGCTGGTACACAAAGCCAATTCTTACTGATTTTTCTCCAGTTTCACAAACAGCATTCTTTCCATACTCTCATTCGCTGCTGCAGTCGGCATGAACAGCGTTTATGAGGTTGATCTTGTCTGCTTTCCTTATTCATTTTCGGAAGATTTTTTAAATGAAAGTTTTAAAGTCCAGAACAGGGATATAGCCCGGTGGCATAAGTTCCTGCCTGGCAAGCACAAGGTCATGAGTTTGATCCCCAGTACAGGAAAAAAAAATTTTACAGAACAAACCCATACATTTGCCTTTCCTTTTTTTTTTTTTTTTTTTTTTTTCTTTTTCCTTTTCAGTGAAAGTCAGTGAAAGCACAGACTGGCGCCCTGCGCTCCTGAGCTGCCTGCCTTGGCGTCTGCAGCAGCACAGCAACTCTTCCTGAGCAAAGTTCCAGGGAAACCACCCTTTCCGGCATAATACATAGCAGGGGGCGCCTGGCTTCCGGGAAAGCACAAATGAAACTTCCTTATGTTTTCTGAAATTGAATTTAATCTCTACTTTGAATCTCTGAACTCAACTGTATTTACTCAGTATCAATCAGATTTGGGCTCTTTTTTTTTCCCCCCCCTCCGATTGTATATTTCAATTCAGGGGATCTGAGGAAGTGCCGGCAGTTGGACCTAATTCCTAGTATTTTCATCTGTCAGCGTGGACATCTGCTGAAATATCTGCAGATGCTTGTGGTCCTGAGAGTTTGAGCTGCTCATTAGTCAGAACTCCCTCGTTCAGCCCTACCAAAGCTCTCTAAACTCCAGACAAAACCCCTGGTAATACCAGGCTTGGCGCACGTAGCCATGGCTCCCCTGTGGCTCAGCAGTGGGCTGGGTCCTGTGCGTGTCAGCAGCCCACGCTCCTTCTTTGCTGTCATTCAATTTTCACATTGGCGGGGACACTTAATTAAATCCATGTAAGGGGAAATGGAGGCAGCAGAGAGGTTTAGGGTCTTGTTCAAGGTTATATTTTTGACAAGTGGAAATGCATGTCTTCCAAGCAAAATCCAACCAACTTCATTATTTAAGTTTCCTCCCCATGCTGGACTGTCTTATGGGATTTAAAACATGAGTCCTTTTTACATTTTCATGCTAAAACTTATCTAATGCAAACTTCTAATAGGACAACACTCAGTTCTCCAGCAAGTTTAACTTGGAAAGTAGCAACTAGAGTTTTAGGCGAAACCTCTCAAAATCTACTATACATTACGATTGCCTACACAGCCCATTAAAATAATCCTCATTGATGAGCCTGTTCACAGCCCAAAAGAATCGTTGGCGGACCATGGAGTCTGCGTTACTAAGAAGCTCACCTCATAATTATTATTTATGCCAAATTTAAAAGCCACTATTTTAATGTGTATTGAAAAATCTGTTTTGATCTGGATAAGCAGGGTCACACAGGGATGAAATATCAGACAGTATGGTTTTGAAGTGGCCTATCAGGTCCACTGTTGTCCGTTTTGCAGATGGAGAAATGACCTTGTTTTTGAGAAAAAGGAGAAGAAAGCAGAGGAGCAAAATGTGGATTCCTGAGATAAAGCCTCTTTTCCTGATCTCTGAATCTCAGTAGTCTCATTTGCATGTATGAGCTGGTGAGACAACATCAGATTTAAAATCTCAACTAACTTTTGAGCTAAGATCTATGCTCCCAAACGAAATAACTCTGTTATTGTTTTTAATTCCCTCTGCCCAAATACCCTAAGGCATTGAGCTGCTTGATATAGCAGTCTGGGTGCAAGTACATTTTCAGAACCAAAGCAAATTTTCTGCTTTATTTTTCCCATCATACTCAAAATGTGTTACATAAGTTGAATGCCTGAGTTCAAAATTTCAGAAATTTGTACCTAAATTGCACCTGTAAAATATGTCCTCACACATGTAAGCAAGTCATTTTACTTGCAAATCATTGTTTTGCATATGCAATTACTTGCTTGCATCTGGATATACATTTTGTGGCACAATTAAGTGTTTACTTTAGAAAATTAGATCGCTAATTTTATGTTCATTTTTGTAAGGCTTAGAACTTAACATTCCAGATTTTTTTTTTTTTTTTTTTTTGGTAGAAAGATAAATGTATAGTAAGTGGTGGGTGAAGGGTACAATCTTCTAACTGTGTATTGATTAACAAATATATGCCTGGTGCCTTTTCTGGTCAGGAACTGTGCTGGATGCCAGAGGCATAATAATAAACCAACAGTCTAAGCATGCATAGTAGTAGTATATTTGGTTGGGTTTAGGAAGGCAGCCAATTTGTTAGCGCATCATTTGATAACTTACAAATAAGCAACTCTTGTTATGTATCATTGCCTAAATCTTAAGTTATTTCCCAGTATGTGCTATATTAATCTGAAAATTGACCATTGTTACTTTGTCTCCACTAACTCCAAAGAATGGAGCAAATGATAGAATGGAGAACTCCTTCCTGCATTAGTTATATTTTTCTTGTAATTCTCAAAATCAGTATTGTTGTGTGTTTTGTGGGGTTGGGATCTGTGTTACACAGTAGGTGGCTAACTAATAGAATCGTGGGCTAGTGAGCTTTAAGGTGGAAACTAGTCTTTGAATGAGTGTCTGCCTTTTGAAATGATGATATTCAAGGGTCTGACACTTTTCCCTGGGTGTAAAACTATCGAATACTATTGGGATACTGACTTTAAGATTATACAAGTATTGTTTTGCCGAGTAACACATTATTTCAAAACATATCAAAAGAGTTCTACACATATGTTTCATTTTTATAAAGCCAGCATAAAACTCTAATCACATACATATATTAAATTTATACTGCAGAATTTGATATAATAAAGGAATTTTTTTTTTTTTTTTTTTTTTTTTTTGTCTTTTTGAGACAGGGTCTCACTGTGCAGTTCAGGCTGGCCTTGAGCTAACTTTTGTAGCCCAGGCTGGTCTCGAACTCACAGCGATCCTCCTGCCTCAGCCTCCCGAGTGCTGGGATTACAGGCGTGTGCCACCACG
>PVJA010009463.1:0-47299 GCA_004027025.1 Myocastor coypus
TCTTGAACTCACACCGATCCTCCTGCCTCAGCCTCCCGAGTGCTGGGATTACAGGCATGCGCCACCTCGCCCGGCGAGTAAAACTGTTTTCAAAAAATTCACATAAAGTCATAGCTAATCTTCCGTATTTGTTCAACAAACTTGCTATTTGCTTGGAAAAGTACTCATCTTGTAACTATGTAGAAAGAGAGAGAAAGATGGCAGAATAGAGAGGGCCAGCAACTCAGAATACAGTGACAAACATCAAGTATTCTCCAGACAACAGTGCTGAGAGTCTAGAAAACAGCCTGGAGGGGAACGAGAGTGAGTGAGGGTACATGGGAAGCACAAGGGAACTGATAGGGGCAAAGAACAAAATAGGGCCCATCGCGACAGAAGAAAGAGCCCACCATAGCAGACCAGAGAATGCGCAGCACAAGAGTGGCGGTGTGGGCAACCCTGTGGGGAGGCAGCAAACACTACTATGTGAAACCAAGACCTGACCTGAACCAGGAGAAACTTATGCATGGGAGGCAGCAGTGAGCATATGAACACTGTTTCCTAAGCAGTGCCCCCACCCCGAGTCATAATTGGGTGAGTGGCATAGAGCAGAGCCCTGGGGCAGAGCCATAGGGAGGAGCAGGGGGGGGCAGGCAGGGTCACCACTTTATTTCAAAGTCTTGGGCTCAAACACTTCCAGCAGAACACCCCCAGCACTTCACTGCCAACATCCTGGAGTGGGATGAGGGAAGGGCCATCCAGTCACAGTAGAATGCCAGCAACTGGAGAGCAGATTATAGAGAATCCTGCTGAGGAGGAGGAGCCAAGACCTCCCAGAATCCATTCTGGTGGCCATAAAAAATAAAAATAAATAAATAAATAAATATTTAAAAAATGATCTTAGCCCTAGCCACAAAGGACCAGAAGCAACAGCTTCCCCACCGCTGCCTCCAATGACACAAACAGGCAAGTCCCCTTGGCCAGTGACAGAAAAGGGGCACACCCCTACCCCATGAACTACAAGGGAATTGATGGAGAAGACAAGCATTCTTGGCTGGTGGCACGACAAGGTCACTCACCCCAACCTATGACCAATGTGTGAGAGTAATCAGCGGTGGCCAAGATCAGCCATGCACCCAGCAGTCATCCCACCGCAGACTTAGTGGGGTTACTAGGCATGAATTTCTTCTCTGATTGGAATGCTAGCTAGAACTGAGGGCATCAGAGGAATTTTTTTCTCTCTTTCTTTCTTCATTAATTAGCTTATTTCAGTTTCCTTTTCCTGTTGCTTTTTTTTTTTCTTTTGTATTCTTTCATTTTGGATGAGCATATTTAGGTTTCAGCTTTTTTTGTTTGGTTTATTTTGCTCATCTTGGTCAAAGACAGAGACATCTATGAGCAACAGACACTCCTAGGGAAGCCTTGATACCAGTGCTAAAGCTATCCAGCAAGAGAAGTGCAACAGCAACTCAGAAAACAAATTAAAATGTAAAAAAATATATAAAATGACAAAGTGCAGAAGCAAAACGCAACCTCAGACCTCCAGCCCACCAAGGACCAATTTAGAGGATGGAGTAGAGAAAGGAAATCAGAAGCAAACCACTGTTTTTTTCGGAAAGCATAAGAGAAAGAGAACTTGATGTACAAGGATATAGAGGAAATAAAATCAGGAATGACCTCTCTGGTAGGAAAGAAGAGATAATGGCCATAATGAAGGCCTTACTCAGCAAAGCTACAGTACACAGAGATTAAAAGAAAAAAAAATCAGAGGAAAAGGATGGAAGTCATTCATGCCCAACACTGCAAAGATGTGGAATCCATGAAACCGATTCGAACAGTATCATGAAAGTTAAAAATTCCATTGAAAGTTCAGCAAATTAATGAATGTAAGTGAAGACAGAATATCAGAACTAGATGGAAGAATCACAATACTGATCAAAAAGAAAGATCTTGGGGAACACCCACTCGGGACCTCCCTCCTGTCCCTCTCTCGGATAGGAACTTTCTTTCCCTCAATAAGAATGTTCTGCTCATTAAAAAAAAAAAAAAAAATCTCTTAAACACAGCAAGGGAACAAGAAAAGACAAATACAGCAGCTACAAGATGATATGAAAAAACAAGATTGATCAGGATCAATGAAAAAGCAAGATTAGCACAAATGACTTTAAAAAAAAAAAGCTTCTGGGCCAGTAAGATAGCTCAGCACTTGCTTTGACAATCTTGCAGAAGTAATGCAGGAATAAGATGCTTCCATGACAAAGAACAACTGAGAAAATCCATGACCACCACACCAGCTCTATAAGGTATTCTGAAAGATATCCTAGAAAAAGACAATAAAGACCACAATTTCTAAAGTGCTTAAAAAATCAAAATTTTTTTAAAAATATAAAAAATAAAAACAGCTTTTAAAAAGGTCAGCCAAATAGCTCAGCAGATTAAAGTACCTGTAAGCATGGGGCCATCGGTTCAATTCCCTGGGTCTGCAGTGCTGGCCCCACCCCGGGGTATGCCAAGATGGCGATCAAGACTGGGTGTGGTGGCACGCACCTGTAATCCAAGCCCTTGGGAGACTGTACACAGACGCATCGCTACAAGTCTGATCTAGTAGTGAGACCCTGAACAGACTGTAGACCCTTCCTTGAAATATACAAAAAATAAATAAATAATAAAAATTATGAGTTCAATATAATGGAAAGCTGTACACCTGGCCTGAGATAACAGATCACCATCAACATCTAGGCTACAACATTATACAAGACTACAATCAGACTGTGCACATGAATTCATTCTGTCAAGCCAGATGCCCCATCCCCCAAGAGACTTCATTATGTATATGGGAAGGTTCCAAAATAAAAAAAAACAAAATAAGTAGACAAAAAAAAAAAAATTATTTCTGGTCTCAAGCACTTCAGGATAAGGGATACACAAACTGAGTACATAAATGACAAGGAAGAACATTTCAAAACACAGGTCATCTTGTTATTATTTTGCTTCATGAGTATCTATAAATCAACTACAATTAATTAATCAACGGAGAAAAATTAAGTGAGTGTACTTCTGTGCTGAGAAAGTGACCCGTCTCTTGCTCTATAAACACATCAGTTTTGAAAAACTCACCTTCTGTGCCTCCATCTCTAAAGTGCCTAAAATACACTGTGGGAAAAGTTACCCGAAAGACTGTCGGGAACTAGGGAAAATGTGTTCCTGTCATCACAGCTACCACTAATGTGGTACTTGCCTTCTACAGATCGCCACAGTAACATCTCTCACACAACCATTCATGTGAATAATAAACAACCAAATCACCAAAGAGTTCTTCCCTTCCTAGAGAGTTACAAGTACAAATTTGGAAAGAAAGGAATGAATTTGTCCTTGAGATCAAAGAATTATTTCCAAATGGATAAAGAAAGTCAAAACTATCAAACGTGGAACGTCCTAAAGTTGGCTCTGGTTTTGATTACACACAGAGCGTTTCCATAATCAAGAATTTAAAGGAAAGTAGTTAGTAATTTTGCCCACATGTTTAAAATAGAGCTGCAAATCTTATTTCTCTTTCTCTAATTGTTTCCAGGAAGTGATTTCTCTTCATGTGAGTTTTGGTGATGAAATACAAAAAAACTGTGTCGTTGTCATTTGAAGGCTGATAAACCAGATAGTGGTGGACCCGTGAGTCAACCAATTAGTAAGCAGAAGTGAAAACACGACAGTTACAGGCAAACCAGTGAAGTGATTGCTTGCTTTTGGAGGACAGTAATAAAACATTATCATTAAAAGTAGGGATGTGTTGCCGGGAGTGGTGGCTCACGCCTGTAATCCCAGCACTTGGGAGGCTGAGGCAGGAGGATCGTTGTGAGTTCGAGACCAGCCTGGGCTACAAAAGTGAGCTCAAAGCTAGCTTGAACTGCACAGTGAGACCCTGTCTCAAAAAGCAAAAAAAAAAAAAAAAAAAAAAGTAGGGATGTGGGGTCATATTTTTTTCAATATAAGTGCTGGCTTGCTAAGGAGCAATTTACAAACCTCTCTATACTTCTATTTCCTTTGGTTACAAACAAACAACTAAAACAGAATACTCAAGGGCCAGGGGGATAGCACAGCATCATAAACATCTGCCTCACAAGCACAAGAGCCTGAGTTCAATGTTTGGTACAAACAAACAAGCAAACTTCTATTTCCTTTTGTGCAAAATAAAGATGATGACTGTAAGTAGAAAATTAGGTTTTCTGAAAGCTTAAATGACACAACTATTAGAGTGTGCTTAGTGTAGATTCTACTTAAGAGCAGTGCTCAGAAATGCTCATTGTGATGGCTAGGCCTTCAGCAGAGTGGCTTATGGTGGCTAACCTGGGCACCTATGACAAGAAGTGAGTCCCTTAGGCAACTGCTGAGAACCAGTAATGAGAAAGCTGTGGTGACACTGTCTATTCAATCACTTCTATTCCCAATTAATGTTTTTATTTTAAATAAGTTTTCTCCTCCTCAAAAAGTATATTTTGCCCTCACAAAATGCATCTCAACATTCCAAATTCCATTTAAATTTACTTTAACTAGCTAAAGAACATCCCATGGTAGAGAAACACATTTAAAAATAATTAAAAGAAACAATGAGATTCCATATGGAGAAAGAAGACAATAAAAATGTGCTCACGATCTAAACTTCATAAATTATAACTGGAATGTTTGTACAGCTGTGCTATTTAATTGGTTTACTATCTGCCCAGAATTATGAGCAATACAAGGGAAAGATTACTAGAGTGTTCTTTTTATCTGGTGGGAAGCTGACATAAAACTTGTCGCAAAAGCAATTGGGTTTGCAGATGGAAATAATTGGTTTGCCTTGATTTCATCACACTGGGGAAAAGAGCAGAAAGCTCCAGAATACAAAGGGTAGGAAATTCTGCATATTTGTGTACATCAAAAATATTTGGGGGGTGGGGCCAATGTTATAGCTCAGTGGTAGCCAACTTATCCAGCATGTCCAGGCCCTGGATTTAAGCACCAGCTACACACACACACACACACACACACACACACACACACACACACACACACACAGAATATGATTATCACAACTAGAAGAGGATGCAACAAAAGACTTTAAGATCAAGCCATAAAATAACATACAGGAGTCAAACACGAGCATGCTGTTTGCTCCCAAGTGTACCCAATCCTCCTGGCTAGCAGGGAACCATGTAGCCCAGGACAAGTCCTCCTGGGAGCACTAAGATTCTAATCTCCCCTCCCTTGAGCACAACAATTTTCAAGAACTCTACCCACCTTTGCAATATAAGAATCCCAAACTCCCCATATCAGTTGGATTCACCCCTGTGCCTCATGACTCCTGCAGTTAATATAGCACTGCCCTCTTCTCAGTCCTGTGTCTCTCAGTCTAAGTGAGGAGGAGGTGATAAATTCAAACATCATAAGATCTGGAGTCTACTTGGGTTCAGCTTCTAGCTGTGTTACCAACTTGGTCATCTTGGGCAACTAAGAAAGCCTCTCTGAGCCTTCATCACTGGGTCAGAGGAGAGGAAACCATAGGTCAGAGGACAAGCACATTAAAAGCTTTTGTAAGGTGACCTGCTTTCAGAATTTAGTTGTTATGATGACTGTGACAGTTTCCAAGAACTGATTCAGGTTCCTCAAAAAGATTGCGACTTTCTCGGGAGCAAGTTTTCTTATCTTTTTACTACTCCTATTTTTTAAGATGTGTCTTTATAGAGCACACACAAAAAAAAACTGAACTCTGAGACCTGGGTTTGAGTTCCTTCCATGAGTCATTTAATCTCCATGATACCAGTTTCCTCTGCTCAGAAATCTATCTTCTCACACCACAGGAAGTCCAAAGGTTGTAAAGTACTCAGGGCTAATTGATTCCATGGCTTGAAGATGGTCTCTGACACCACTCCCTCTGCTTTATTGTTCAGAGTATGACCTTCAGGCTATCATCACTGGGGAGATGACAGCAGCATCTCCCTATCCACTTTGCCCCAGGCATGTGAACAGGCAGCCTTGTCTCCAGAAGTGGACCAGTCATGGCCACCAGGGCAAGCACCCCAGCACACTGGCCCACTCAGGCTTACCGTCCTCCGTTGCTATGCTACTGTAGAATCACTTAAGTATTGTTTAAAACATCTGTTTCCCACAACACGGGCACTCTGATACAACGTGTGTTGGTGGAGCTGGGGCATCTTTATTTCAGAAAAACAAATCAACATGAAAGAAAGCTCAGCAAATCACTTAGAATAAAGCTCTGAAGCTGGCAGTGGGGGTATTTACAAAGGAAGCAAGAAGCAGATACTGAGTGATTCATGATAGATAGATAGGCAGGCAGATATTACCTCAACAGTCAAAATGCATATCTAAATATTAAATATGCTGAAGAAAATCAATGTTTTCTCTTCTTTTTGCTCAAAGAAAGATTGTGACCAATGGAATAAAAAGATTAGATTTCAATGAACAATACCAGGATCAAACAGGGGGCTCAAAAAGGCCAAAGTTAAGGAACATATGGCTCAGGGACCACAGTGAAAGAGTGCTTCAGAGATCCAAACAGATAGCAAAATTGCTATCAGATCTCAGCAGACTGTGATGATTTGAGGTACAAACTATTTTCATTAGGAAAGTAGCCAGTTCCGGAAGGCAGACAGCTCAACTCATAGAAGAGGACCCTGGTGGAAACGGAATGAGCTAAAATTGGGACATAGAAAACAGCAGTCACATGCACCTTTACGTCTAAGGGGCCATCTTCACTTTACAGCAGCACAGAAAGTCAAAATTACTCTTTCCAGAACAAATGAAGCAGAGAGATGGGTGCTTCAGACCTCTGAAGGGCAGCATTTCTCATTATTGGGCCTCTGGAAGAGTTTTCCTTGAAAGGCTCATAACAAGGGACATCAAGCATTGGGTGTGAGGCCAAACGAAACTGAAAGTATAGAACATTAACAACTTCAAAACGTTCCTATCTAACAGATATGTGATAAGTAAAGGGCATGGGGGAATGTAAGACAGATACGCCAATACACAGTAGTGCTGAAAATGTTTTCTCAAAATGGCATTAATGAGGTCATCAGTGATGTCTACATATGGGAACCTAAGAAGTCTCCAGTACATAAGAAGCAGAGTTACACAGAACAGGGCTCTGACAAAATTGAAAGGAGGGAGCGCTTGTGTGAACTCTGCATAACAGCACGCCTTTGAGAAGAGCATGAGCATAACAGAAAAATTACAGGGTGCTCGTCCAGTCTGAAAAAGCCTTTAGCTCATTCCTGACCACTTCTGCCCGCACTCCTTCAACTCTCAAAGACTCAAATTAACAAATTTTAGCTGGCATCCATGGGTAGGCCGCTTTCTCTCACACTCCACTTACACACAAGTGACAATCAGGACGCTCCCACCATCTAAATTGAACTCCCTATCTTTTAAGAGAATCCCACGTCCTGTCTTAAATTTGCATTTCCCAGGAGTCTTGGAAAAACTGTCAGTAATGCCTCTTATGTTCTCATAAAGCTCAATATTACATATTTTTCATCTCTACAAGGGGAGTAATAGAAGGAGCTTGGAATGAAAAACTCCACTTAATAAAAATGATGCATTTTTGAAAACAACAAAGAGACCATAAGGCAAAAAAATGAGACTATCTTCATTGTAATTAATTCAACCAATATCTGTAAGACCCTGTGCTAAGCCAGATACCAAAATCAGGAGTAAAATCACCATGATGTTCTGCTGACCAACAGTAAAAGAGGTGAACCAAAACGTGGGGAGGTGATGCTGAGAAGGGATTTGAGGTGAACTAATGGTTCACGGGAAATCTGTTGATGGCGCTTTGATGGACAGGACAGATAAAGAACAAGAAACTGCACTCTCAGTTGAAGTTAAAACATGTGGCATTTGTGTCTTCCAAAGTTTAAATGATTTTCAAATTTGTAAATCTATGTGCTTCCAACTTGTTAACACATTCTGTGGCATCAGGCCATAGAACCATATGTCAACATGCGGCTGTAAAATTTTGAAGGATTCTCCATTCCTTAGTTCACTCTGTGGCTGTCCCTCCTTGGTGTTCACTGATACTATTTGACATGACGTGATGGCTGTTTGGGGGATGATCACAGATCTTCTCAATGAATAACGCCTTGATAGCTCTTATCACAGCTCATAGCTCAGGGAAAGCATTCAGGTGAGTTTAGTTGTCATGTCCAGCCTCTTCATTACTTTAAATGTATATCCTTTCACATACATATACTTGACTTCAAGAATACTTGCTGAACCACTGAATATACTCCAGTGCAAAAATATACTGATTGAGGCCCAGCCTGATAACTCAGCAGACTAAAGCACGTGCTTAGGCAGCATGTAGCAGTCGAGGTTTGATCCACCGTAACAGGTGAGATTTGATCCCCGGAGTGCAGTGCAGGGGGCCTGCCCCCAGGGTGCACTGAGACAGTGATTGAGACTAGGAGTGGTGGTGTACACCTGTAATCCCAGCACTTGGGAGGCTAAAAACAGGAGAATCACTATAAGCCCAATCTACTCAGTGAGACCCTGTAGACCCTACTCTAAATACAGAAAAGGAAGGAAGAAAAGAAAATATACTGATTATCTTGGGAGGCTGAGCTAGGAGTATTGGTGTTAGTTCAAAACCAGCCTGAGCTACAAAATTAAATTCAAGGACAGCCCAAACTGCATAGCAAGATCCTGTCTCAGATCCTGTCTCAAAAAGAAAAAAAAAAAAAAAAAATATATATATATATATATATATATATATATATATATATATATGCTTATTAAACTTGCACTTACAAATGACTCAATATCAGCAATTCGGATTTTTTCTACATATAATGCCAGAAATTATAAATGTGTTCCTTGTGTTACACTGAGTTGGTAAGATTAAATTTAAGGGCTACCTTAACTTGACTGAGCCTAAATTCATGACCTTTCAAGACCTGACATTCTTCTTTTTTTATTCTTGTTATGTTTTCTCCTTTATCTGCTTCCAGTCACTTCGTTGTTTAATCCATAACACATTCAGCTGTGTTATGTCCTTAAGTTCTTATTTTCTTCTTTAACCGTCTTATATTAGGGAGACTATACGATATTTACACATATAGGTCTGGTTTATTTCACTAATGAGTATACACTCAATATACATCCATCTATATATGAAGTCTTCAAACTTATCATTCTTTATGGATGAGCAATATTCCATTGTTCTCTTTTTTTAAAAAAAAAAAAGTAATGAAGAGAATAAGAGACAAGGAAAAATGTCATAGGATTGACCTGCTACAATTTTGTATATGCTTAGATTTCTAAGTTTCTGTGTAAAAACGTGCAAATGTTATTTTTTAGCACATTCTATAGGGATTTATTAGAATATCAATGATTGATGGAAGATACCAGTTCCACATTGTCTAAGGCTTTTTATATTCAGAAAGACAAGGATGTTAAGCTCAAGTACCTATGTTATAGAGTAATAGTATACTAAGTCCTCTTCCTGAGGGTTAACAACATAAGTTTGCAGGCCAAAAAATTAAGAGAAAAAGAAAGGCTACAAGGATAGCCAACACTTTGGCCCTAGCCCTTCAAGGTCAGTCCTCACTGACTCAGGACATAAGAGATCCTGTATTGTAACATCCTATAACTCAGTAGTGTCCCAAATTTTCTGTGCAAGAAGATTATGGGGCCACAGAGGAATGAGATCGACAATGTATAGTGTGCCTAAGGAGAGTTACCTAGAGAGAAAACATTCTCTCATGCTTTCACACAGAGCAAACTGGTCAAGCAATGGCCATTACTAATCCAGATGGCTAACAGGCAAAAGTTCTACAAAATGCTGTACATGGTTTCAAGGTAAATCTGAAGAAATTTGACTGACCTTGTCAGATACAAAAGTTAAATATTTTTGTTATATAGGTCTTGCTTTAACTTGGCTTTAACCATCCAGCAGAAAAGTTTAACCATGAAACATGAAAAGTAAAGCCAATAAGTATGCTGAATCTGATGATGAAAATATGTAATATAACCATTGTTAAATTTAAACAATAAAAAAAATTGGGAAAAAAAAAAAGTATGCTGAGATGTAAAAGGCCTAAGTCAACAGTTTCTGACATTGCCAGTTCTGCTGATAATTCACTACTATTATGGAATATTGGACTATGCATACAACTACTTTCTCTTAGCTCAATGAAAAGAAATATTGTACCAATAGTATTTTAAAAAGTTATCATGTCTGCATCTTGTACTCTGAACTACTATGAAGACAACAATATGCGTTGCGTTAATTATTGCAGCTGTCCTAATGTATTTTGAAACTGTCTCATTGTCATTTCTTTTAATAAAAGTAATAAAATTATAATTAATTAACTTAATCTAACATTCTGAGGCATGAAGAAAAATCAGTCACTCGGGTGAACCCTGCCCTTAAGCATTCACAACTTTTTTCTAGCGAAGACATAAGAAATGAGAGGATAAAATGTTTAGAAAAGACGATTCAAGAATAGACAATGATGGGGGCCCAGCAGGATGGCTCAGTGGTCTAAAGCACCTGCTTAGGAAAGCTTAGGCAGCTTCAGGGACCGCAGTTCAATCCCCGGCACCACATGCTGCACCAGTCCTACCCTCAGCGCAGGCTGAGCCGGCCATAAAAATATATAAATAAATAAACAAACAGAAGTTCTGAAACAAGAAAAAAAAATAAAAATAAAAAATAAAAGAATAGGGGCCTGGCGGGATGGCTCAGTGGTCTAAGGCGTCTGCTTGGGAAAGCTTGGGCAGCTTCAGGGACCGCAGTTCGATCCCCGGCACCACATGCTGCGCCAGCCCTGCCCTCAGGGCAGGCTGAGCCGGCCATAAAAATGAGTGAATAAACAAATAAAGGTTCTGAAACAAGAAAAAAAATTTTTAAAAAAATAAATAAATAAAAGAATAGACAATGATGAAGTAGTAACTTTAGGATAAATTTCTGATTCTCTGGCCAGGCCAACTCTTCCCCAGTGGGATGGGAAAGGAGGTTATATCACACCCATAGGATTGTGTGCTTAGCTAGCAATGTGGGATAACAGCTCCTGCTCTGATGTTGAGGTTCAGGGCCACTATCACCCTAAGAGTCCCGCTGGATCCAAGACCCCTGAGCAAAGCTAGCAGGAGATAATCGTAGAACAGTGGATGATTGAGCTCATGAGTTTGGCAGAATTTCTTGGTGAAACCACAACTAATAGATTCATGAGTCCTAGTAGATTCATTAGTCCTTAATGTTCTGATGTATGGACATCAACAATCATGCCATCTTCCACGTCTTAGGAAAGGTCTCCTATCATTCCCACCATTGGATGAACGTCCCACAAAAGTCTTTTTGTTGCTGCTACTGCAGCTGCTGCTGGTGATGGATGTATTGTTGCTGAACTGGTCATGAGCAATAAAATGTTATGCTATGCTCCCTAGAGGCTTCAAAGAATCCTCAATTTAAAATACATATATTGGGGCCTGGCAGGATGGCTCAGTAGTCTAAAGCGCCTGCTTATGAAAGCTTGGGCGGCTGCAGGGACTGAGGTTCGATCCCCGGCACCACACACTGCACCAGCCGTGCTCTCAGGGAAGGCTAAGCCGGCCATAAAAATAAATAAATAAATAAACAAACAAAAGTTCTGAAACAAGAAAAAAATAAAATAAAATAAAAAATAAAAAATTCTTTAAAAAATAATAAAAATAAAATAAAATACATATATTGCTTAGCTATCATGCATCAAAAATGTGAGTACACTATACCAAAAAAAAAAGTTGCCTTTCACCAAGGTTCTAATGTAAAGGACACACTGCATGCTGATACAACATTTGCAAGCCATGCAACATGGCCTTTCTGTCTATGAAATCAATGATTCGGGGAGGAAAGGGAGGCTTTTTCCTCAATAACATGCTGCCTTGTAGTCACTACTTCACCATTTGATCTCATCTCCTCGCCTCCCGAAGCTTAGCACGGTATCTCTTAAAATACATGATCATTGCGAAAGTACCTTAGATTTAACAGGGCTTATCTCTAACAGAGCTAGGGAAGAAAAAGCAATGCGATCCAAGGTACAAAAACAGCAGAGATAGAATCCAAACGGTACCCTGTATTATCTCTCCACACACCTTCCTCAGACACTGGCCCAGAAGACCTCCTTGCTTACCCCCTCACATTTTCTTTTGAGAGTAAAGCCGTTGCTTGCTGTTAAGGCATGTTATCACAGGTAAGGAGGCCATTCATTTTCATTAACAAGGGGAGTGGTGGCATTTTATAATTATTATTAATGTGTGCTGAAGGGGAGCTAATGAGCAGTCTTCCCAAATAGAGATCATCCGAGCTTTCCCTATCTTTGCCTATGAAATTAAAGTCCTTCAGATCTTTACAGTCATTTTTTTTTAAATTATTTAATGAGCTGCCAGGCAGGACAGTGCATGCCTGTAATCACAGAAATCTAAAAGGCTAAGGCAACAGGTCCACAAGTTCAAGACCAACCTGGGCAATGTAGCAATTTAGGAAGACCCTGTCTCAAAAAATTTTTAAAGGGTCAGGCTTGTAACTAAATGCAAAGATGCTAGGTTCAATCCCTAGTGGGGCGGGGCAGGGGTGGGGGGGAGAATAAACTGGTTAAACGCACGTAGGCAGTTATGTGTTCGCAAATATTTATTAACCTGGTCCATACTCCCACCGTGACCAGGCTCTGGCTACCACCAGAATGCCCCAGAACAGATTTGGCGGAGGCAGACCTAAAATCGGTCCCCAAGGGTTGGTCTGAGGACTGAGGCAGAAGATGTCCAGCTGTTCTGTCAACATTCGGGGATGTGAGAGAGCATGTGATGACGTCTTCCCTCCGCCTCACACACCCCCTGCAGGCTGGCTTCGTGGGAAACACTCTCTAGGAGACTGTTTATCTCAGACTGAGTCTAGGAGGGACACACAGTGAGAGCAGGTGAAAAGCGGGAGGCAGGGGAGACACTCTACTGTCTGGCTGAAGTTCTAATAACCTTCATTAGAATGATTGTTGACTAAAACAAAGCGCTTGGCATAAATTAACCCAGGGAATTCTCAAGCTCCCTGAGGAGTAAGTAGACAGGAATCGTGAATTTTTTGCTTATAGGAAGCTAAGGGTTTCTGAGAAGATGAGAAATGAAGTTCTGTAATACAACATTAACTGGCAATAAACATTTTCAGCGGCTGGAGAAGACACTCACTCCCCAGGGAAAAACACCCCACCTCTCCTGCTCCCCACACCCAGCAGTCTTCGGAACCCAACAGTTGTTCCACTTAAACCCAACCTATTTTTCACTCAGCGGGAGCTCCAGGACCTGGTAAATAAAAATAACTAGAGGCAGCAGCCTCTGTGCATTTGGCTTTTCCTCTCCTCGCCTCTTCCCCTACTGTCCTTCCTCCTAAAATTTTATGGCCATAACAAAATGTGGCCTTGGGAGACATCATATTGTTGAGAACTAACATTTGCCTTATCCTGCTTGCCGAGAACTCACTGGCCAGAATGACTGAGGACCTCTCTCCACTTCCTCTTCTCCTCAGACAGGCGTGCTTTCCTGTGCTGAATTCCCCTGGGAGCAGGGCAACTACCTGGAGTGTCACAGCGACTGGAGGAGGACCAGCGTGTGGACCCCAAGGCCAGTTTTGTACCCGTGGCCACTCCGGAGAGCTGGATTTCCAGCCACTGTCAGAGCGGGTGATGGGCTCTGGTGTTGGGGTACTGAGCGTCAGCAGAGCCTCTGAATCAGTCTTGAACCCACATGGCTTGGGAACTGGATCCACATCGCATGGAGGTCATGAGTGGCCTTCAAATGGACGGCACACCCATGAACACCATGTAACAGAGAGGCCAACGTGGATCTTTTAACAAATTAGATTTTTCTGTTTGTCCACCATCCTCCTCATCCCTGCCACCGAGGAGTCAGCACTTCTGACTCACTCTACATAAGCGTATTTCCTGGCTTTCACCTGACACTGGCTATAAAGTGGGCTACTTCTACACACTCATGGAGATAGACTACTATCCTCCCCTCCTTGTGGTTTCTCTTGTGCTCTTGATGGTGGGTGAGCAAACAAATGCAGACAGCCATGGCTCTGGTTCAGGCCTTCCATTGAGTCTCCTGACATCCAACATCTCAGCAACTATCAGCTGGGAGAGAGCAAGGCCCTGGCCCAAGTTTCCTGGTTCACCTATGCCCCTTCCTCTCTGTCATTTTGACAAAGGTAGAGATGATCTGCAAAAGAACTCCAAGGTGGCTGTCCTGCTAACCAGGCAAAGGGACTAACTGTGAATCCATAACCATGAAGAACTGACGTGCATCTTGACTCCTTCACTGAGGCAAGGGTTCTCTGGACCTCACTTGGTTCCATCTACACAGATGCTAATAATCCCACACCTCTGTGAAGGTTCTCCAGCTCCGCTAGCATTTCCACTGTGGAGGAACCAACCACTCACGAAACCCAACTTAGCTGGCCAGCATGGGGCTTTGCCACTTTCTATTTGCAGTGTGTGATTGTAGTCTGTCTTCTCAGGCTCCAGTAAAATTATATTAAATTTAATTAAAGATGTGCACCCCCCTCTTTAAATTAATAACTACTATGGGGAAAGACTGTTACTATCCCTTTTTTGGCTCAATTTGCATATTTATCTATTTTTCCTTTAACTGAACTCAGGACTTTACACTTGCCAGGCCAACACTTGTGCCACTAAGCTATATCCCCGGTCCTGATTTACATATTTAGATATACATATCTGAGGCATGTTTTTAAAATTTGAGCCTGCTGCCTTGCGCAGAAATTTTATGAAATAAAGCAGAAGCTAGCAAACAGGAAGAAGGAATTAATTTCCCCCAGCACATCAAAGGGCCAGAGCCCTCTTGCCACCAACTGGGGCAACATCAGAGGAATGCTAAGTTACAAAGCACAAGCCACTGGGCCAGCTTTGTTCCACAGTCTCCCCATTTCTGCTTTTCTCCTAGAGCAGGTGTCTCCCTGGTGCCATCAGACACCACTTCTCTGGCCTCGCTTTCCACACCCCAGAGTTTGCACATTCACTTACATATCCAAGGTCCCCTGTACCTCTCAAATTCTGATTCCAACACATCACAAAAAAATTCTCCAAAACAAAGGAAGGGGCTTTGTTCTCATTCCATTGTCCATCCAGCTGGATTTATCAGAGTAAGACTCCGAGTTTATAAATAAGGAAGAAAAGGCACTGACAGAATACAGAACTTGCATTTGCAGGAGGAGCAATTTTTGTTTGTAGGGATCTTAACTATGTCACACACTAACAAATCATTGGACAGACTGTAGAAACGGTTTTGTCTATTCATCCACTTTTGCTAAGCACTACAACAGGAAAAAATAATTTTATTGCTTTGTTATAAAACTGTGTTCAAATAAAAAAACAGGGCGGTGCAGAGCTCAACTGTTCCCGGGTGTCCCTTCGTAGACACCCAAAGGTCAGCTCGCCATCTGCTGGCCACATGACATAAAATGTCTTCCTAACTACACAGAAAAGCACTGCTCCAAGAATAACTTCTAAAACTTGAGTCCACCTCTTGCTTTGATTAAAATTTTGAGCTCTCCAATCACTGGATGTGTAGGGTTTAATTTTTTTTAATTCTCACAATGTTAAAAATGCACAAAATATGATTATACCAAAGGATTGCCCTTTGAAATATATCCTAGACTATTTGCCACCTCAAAAAGCTGGAAACCTACTGCGCTAGGTCCAAGAATAAGTAGACAACATCTTCCTTCTTTAATAGCTGATTTGGAGTGTTTATGCTATAAGAAATAGTGTCAAGGGCTGGAGAGATAGCTCAGCAGATTAAGCACCTGCCTAGGCAAGCTCAGGGACTGGGGTTTGGTTCCCTGGCACCACATGCTGTGCCAGCCCCACTGACTGGGCATAGTGTCACATGCCTGTAATCCTACCCCTGGAGAGGCTGAAACAGGAGGATCACTAGAATGAGCTGTGTAGATAAAACGAGAGAGAGAGAGAGAGAGAGAGAGAGAGAGAGAGAGAGAGATCCATCAACAATTTTCCTCTATTTGACTCTAGCAGCAAAGTTGAACTAAGGAAGAAAGAAAATAGAGCTCCTCTGAAAAGTGGTAGACCAGACTGCCCCTATAACTTCCTGGGCCACCCTGTGAAGCCGGCCCCAGCCTGGCCCAAGTCCTTCCTCTGTGGGTGCTACAATATTAACTCTCTTATTCATCTTAATCTTTACCCCCTCAAAAGAAACCTCCACCAGAGATTCGCCTCATGATAGGGAAATCCCCACAGCAACGGAGCTGCTCAGGGAAAAATTTCATGTAGGGACAAAAAACTTCAAGTACTTATCCAAGAACATCTGACATGATCCCAGGAAAATGTTCAGCAATGCCTGAGAGGTTGGCTGAAAGACACCTTAAGAAGGCATGTGAGACCACTAGAAATCTTTATTTTAAATTGTTCATGAAATTTCCTTAGAAAGTGCCTAACTGGAGAAGAAAAAATCATTCTAAAGAATTGAGTTTCAAAATATCAAGAAACCAAGATACATGCACAGACCTCAGATTTTCTGCCTTTTCTAGTTTTAAAAATATTCTGCTACCATTTTGTTGGCTCTTGACATTGAAAGTGCTTTTTCTTGTCTCACAATGTCAGGCTATGAGGCCGTATGGCAAAGCCAATTATTAAAATACTAAATCAGAGACAGCCATGAAGCTTTCAGGAGGCTGAGGCAGGAAGATCACAAGTTCAAGGTCAGCGCCTAGGGTACACAGTGAGTTCAGAGTCAGCCTAGACTATATGGTGAGACCCTGACTGGAAAACAAAACAAAATGTTGTTAATATTATTATGGAGTGTACTCTAGCTGAACTTTGGTGCTGGCAAAGACGTGTGGGTGGAAAACAAAAGCACAAGATGGCTCGTTCTGCAGTTGGAAGATGGTCTCTGTAGTCCTCTTTCCTTTCATCTGTGTAAGCAGAGGGGAAAGCACACCTTAGGCCACTCAAGGCCCGGGTGTTGGCTGATTTGCTTCCCGCTCAATGGCTGCTTTCCCTGGGGCTGTGCTTCCACACTGCCTTCCCTCAGGCATTCACCTGAAGCTCCCACAACCTCTGACTCCAGGAGGACTTCAGTCACTCTGCACCTCCAGCCCTGCAGAGTACCTGCTGGCTGACAGAGCTCTACAGCCACAGGCAGGACACAGCAGGAAACCTTCATGGGCTTCAACCACGGCAACAGCCACAGACCAGATGGGTAGAGCGGTCCGGTCCATGTCAGACCCACCGCTCAATTCCTCCTCAGCTCGGAAACCGTCCCGGGCTTGCATCCTTTGCAGCATTCAGACCAGCCAGAGGAGCTTGTGTGTGTTTTACCATTCCCCATAAAATGGTGTCCTGTGCATTTAGGAGCCAGGCAGATCGTTTTACAGAACACTGAAGATCATTCTGTTTTTCCCAGATGGAAAGTAGCTACTCAATCCTCCACTTCAGCAGCTCTTACCATGGGACTAAAACCCCAGACAGGCTGGTCAGTGAGGTGCCAATAGATACTCTCTCATTGGTTCAGGCCATGCCCACTGCCCAAGGAAGCTCACTCAATGCCCGCAGCTGCCCCGTTATGCTGATGAGCTTCCTCCATCACCCACAGCAGGGAAGCGTGGGCAAGACACAAGCCCCTCCCCCATGCCAAGGATGTCATAAGGAGTTAAAATATGGTGACATAAGCAGGCTTGCTTTTTAGTATACCAAATTGAAACCAATACCAAAATATAGCTAAAATTGTACAGATAGAAAGCAGAGGCCCCATTCTACTCTGTACCAAGACTCTATGGCCAATTCCAGACCAGCAATTAGGATTGCCCCTTGAAGTCATTTGAAAGAACACAAGAGAGTTGAGTTGAACCAAGTGCTCCAAGTTAGAATACACACAGCCAATAAATTAGTCATCAGAAATAAATGTACATAATCATTAGGTACTATAATTCCCTGGGCTAGCAGGGTGGAGAATTATTGACAGCATTAGGGGAAAAGGTCATTCTCAAAGCAGGAGTAGGGACATAAAATGATCCAACATTTATATAGAGACAGATGAATCAGATGTACAGATAATGATATTCAGAGACCAATATAGCCTAAAAAATGTACACTTATCTATATTCTTTCATCCAGTAACCCTATTTTTACCATGAACACAGAATTATTTATATTATATAATTTTAAAAGGTGTTTATCTCAGAGTTAGATAATGGGACCAACAGGATATTTTCCTATACAGAAGGGATAAAACTGTATCTCATTAAAACACTATGCAGCCAAGAAAAATATTTCTGAAAAATCATTCATGAGTGAAGAAAATGCTTAAGTCAATATTTGTGAATTAGCAAATTCAGCAGAAGTATTCACTAATACATATAGAAAACGGTCATGAACATGTGATAGTAGTAGTTACCTTTGGACTCAAATGTATTGGAGAAAAAAAAATTTTTTAAATGTATTGGAGGGTTTTTCCTTCATTTTATACTTTTCCAGATTACTGCAGTAAATATATATTTGATGTTTTATAAAACCAAGAATGCAATACAAAATGACATTTTAGGAATAAACTATAAATTCTGCCTTAGAATGATCAGAGACAGTGCCCTTGGGCAAGGCCACGAAGAGGGCATGGCAGCAGAGCAAGTCACCTGGCCCTTAATTTTACAAAAAGTTAAGACAAAACTGGAGTAATAAATTCCATGTCTACTTGATAGAAAATATATCACTGATATATGCTGCAGAATATTACTCAGCCCTGAAGAAGAATGAAATCACATTACTCATAGGAAATTACCTTAATTTGGAGACCATCAAACTAAGAAAAATAAGCCAAGCTCAGAAAGTTAAATAGCATATACTTTTCTTATGTGAGAAATTTAAAATAAAAGGAGAAATGACAGGAAAGCAAAAGAGAGATCATTAGAGATGAAGAGGAAGAAGGAAGAAAAAAAGGGGACACTGAATAGCAAAAATAAATTATGTTATATGCATGCTTTAATCTACCAAAATGAAACCCAGGACTTTATATTACCAATACACACTAATAAAATATGTTTTGAAAACAAAGCTAGTGTCTGAATAGTTTTGATTAAAACAAATAGTTTAATCATTTTCAAGAAAAAAAAAAATGAAGCACAATCTGTCATGGCGCTGGAGCGGCTTCTGGCAGCAGCGGCAGGGGGTCCCGGCTGCCCACGTTTGCTGGAAACCCAGCACCTCCGGGGCTCTGGTCTCTCTGTCCACTGTGCCCAGAAAATGGGCACCAGAACCGGCCGCAAAATGGTAGGAGGACCAGAGCCCGAGGAAGGAAACTTGCATGGGAAGCACCCAGACTGTCATGGTTTTGACAAGGACCCTGTCGTGGGCATCTGGAACACAGGTGCTGTTCTCTTCCTCAGCTTTTCCATTGTCCTCGTCTTTGGGACCACCTCTAGGGCACACCCACCTGATTACAGGCTGCATGCCTGGGCCTGCTGAGAAGTGGAGAGGCCAATGGCCTCCCCCTCATGGAATCCAACTGCTTCGACCTCCGCAAGACCCAGATGCCAGACGAGGACTGACCAAGCCTGCCTCACAGACAGCCACCTTTCACACCCCTGCCTGCCGTCTGCCCACTCCTCAGGGGAGGTAATTAAAGAGACTGAAAAATCTGACTGACTGTTGCTTTTGTGAAGGGGACATGGAGCTGGGAATGTCACAAACCTTAAAAGCCATCGCAGTCTTTCTTGGGTGTTTTCATTATCTGTTGCTGTATAACTAACACCCAAAAGCTTACGGACTTAAAAACACAAAGCAGTATTATCTGTCACAGATGATACTCAGCTGGCTGGATCTTTTCTGGGATCAAACTTAGGACCTTGCACTTGCCAGAGGCGGTCTCTGCCTCAAGACACACAACTCACTCGGCATGTGACTCAGTGCTGAGTACACACTTACTGTGTAAGGCCCTGGGTTCCATCCCTAGCACAGTGGGGGGAAAAGAAAAGTGTGTGTCAGACAAGCAACATGGACACACGTAAGGAGTGTCTTTCAAGTCCTTCTTGGACCCTCACCCTCAAACACAAAGGAAACCAACCACTCCCTGACAATACAGCCTAAGCCAAGAAGATGGTATACTAGGTGGATCTCCAAACTCTGAACCAAAATAAACCTTGTTTAAAAATAAAAAAAAATTAAAAAATAAATACCAACTTGCTAAGAAAATCATAAGGTGACCCATGTGGCTTTCGGATGTTACACATCAGCGCTCACAGTACACCTGCATTGTGTTAAGAACCTTCCCCATCGAAGTTGAAAATGTTTAACCACATCCTGAGAAATTACATAAGCCTGTCATGAAGACATGATCGAGGGTTGGCCAGATAGCTCAGTGGACTGAAGGGCGTGCTCAGGTAGGCACAGGGACCGGGCTTCAATCCCATGGCGATTGAAAGTGGGCATGGTGACACGCACCTGTAATCCCAGCATTTGGGAGATCTGATCTACATAGTGAGACCCTGTAGACCCTGTAGTAAATATATATAAAAAGAAGAGCTGATTGAACCGATCATATCAACTTTACCTTAGTCTTATATATAATAACCATCTCAGCAGTCACCCAATGAGAAGAAAGCAAATGAAATAGACAGTCTAACCCTTGATCCATCTAGACGAGCGACCTCTCCTTTGCCTACCCCCTTCCACACAGCCCTGGGCACATTTACTCTGCCTGGCTTCCTGTCTGGGGCCAAGACATCAATCCCCTACATTCTGCAACTATGACACCACCATGCATGTCTAAGGAGAACCTGGCTGGTACCTATGTCATGTCTCAAAAAGTTCGAAGGGCACACACCCATCATCCATATGCTTGGACCCTGACATCATTTTGTTTACCAAGTACTTTAATCCCTTAGCCCATGCTGGCACTACATCTTACTGAGAATGCACTAAGACAGATGTAGGAGGCCACAGGGTTATGAACATGCTTCCCTGAAAAGCAAAGGAGAAAACTCGAGGTTACCCAAACAGCAGCAAGTTCACTACCACACATCACGTGCTCCTGAGTCTCTTTTAAAAACCTTGACAATATTCTAACAGTGAGATGTAAGAACTCATTCATTAAACCAGCCAATTCCCTCGCTTTTCCACCTTGGCACTTTTCCTAAAATCTAACATACAGAACAAGTATCCAATGGTGGTGTTTTATTATATTTAGCTAATACAAGATTTATTATATTTAGCTAATACACCCACCTTTACACCATAGCTCCAACTCACAGCAGTCCTCCTGTTTTCAGCCTCCCAAGCGCTTGGATTCCAGACATGTATCACCATACCCAATTTTAACCTGTTGTCTCAGCTCGACCCGTGGGTGGGGCCAAGAGACACTCACAGATTGAACCTGAGCTATCTGGCCAGCCTGCAACAGTGTATTTTTTGTTATTGTTGTTTTCCTTTTTGTTTTCTTTTGTTTTTGGTTTTTTGTGGGACTGGGGTTCGAACTCACAACCTTGCACTTGCCAGGCAGGCACTTGTGTCATGGAGCTATCTCCTCAGCCCCAAGAGTTTTATAATCCTACAACAAAACTAGGATCTATCTTCATAACATCCTTGAGGTTACCCAATGACAACACTGAAGTTGGGTCTCAAACTGAGGCATCCTGGCCCCAGAGGCTATGTGCTAGACTCACTATATTTTCTCCCTGTTTTCCCCTCTGTAACTTGAAAATCACTTGACGCTCTCTATTTTGTAGATTTCTAAGTATGTGATTGAAAGTGTGCAGGGAAAGAAGAAAGAAGGAAAATGCTTAGAAAATCCCTAACATAAATAAATCTTCCTCCTCGGTTATTTGACTGATGCCATTATCCTAAATTAAAAAAAAAAAAAAATATGAACCAATTACATGCAAATACTGATAAGTACATATCCTGGTAAAATATGCTTCCAGCTGTTCATGCTAATTCTTTTTTCTTTTTTTGGACTGGATTTTAAGAGCATTAGTGATATTTTTGTCTGTGTTTTCCATTTGCATCACCAACATAATTTGAACAATAGGCCATTGCTTTAATAATCGACCAACACTGAATAATTATTCTAACATTTAAAAATTAACCACCACTTGCTTCAATATAAAATGCACTTTGCTTGCAGGGTGCATAACTGAGACTTTCGAAAAACTGGGTTTCCAAGATGCATCCGGCAGCCCAAGCTGCAGCCAATACCCTGCACGTGCATGTGAGCTTTGGACCCTCACATTCTAGGTACACACTTCTGCTCAGAAGATTGGCTCCCAATCCCCAGGGCTACTAGAGTGGTGGCCATAGTCTTAGTTACTCTTCTTTAATTGCTGGGACAAATACCCTACATGCAAAAAGGCTTAGGAAAGGAAGGTTTATTTAGCTCACAGCTCCTGGAGGTTTCACAGTTGAAAGCAGCCTGAATTACATCACAAGACCTCAAGGCACTGCGCTGCTGTGTCCAGGATGATCTGCTCCATACCTCCCAGACAGGCCACCAGGGCTGGGGGGAGGGGGTAGGCGCATGCTGTCAGTCTAATGGTTCCGTCTCTGATTTTTTTTTTTTTTTTTTTTTAGAATTTATTTTATTTTATTTTATTTTATTCTTGTTCCAGAACTTTTGTTTGTTTGTTTATTTTTATGGCCGGCTCAGCCCACCCTCAGGGCAGGGCTGGCACAGCATGTGGTGCCGGGAATCAAACCGTGGTCCCTGCAGCTGCCTAAGCTTTCCTAAGCAGGTGCTTTAGACCACTGAGCCATCCTGCTGGGCCCCTCCCTCTCTGATTGACTGCGTCATGCAATTGACAGCCCTATGAGTTACATGAGGCTTTAGAGGGACAACTAGATACAAACCAGAACAGCCACTGTGGAGAGCTACTGATACAATGGACACCGTTGAGACCACGGTGTTAAGTGAAATAAATCAGATACACAAGCCTCAATATCCTATGAGAAATATCACATCAGAAATGTATCATAAATATCAGATCATATTTATATCAAAATATATGTTGAAGAGCAAAATAAGAGAGATAATTACAAACAGGGAGACAGACATTCTGCAAATGGGAAAGGAATCAAGAGATGGAGTGAAAGAGGAGAGAAAGGGCATGAGAAGAAAATTAAGATGCGCTCACTGAACACACCAATAATCCCAGCACTGGGGAGGCCGAGGCAAAAGGATTCCTAAGAGTTTGACGCCAGCCTGAGCTACCAAATGAGTTCAGGGTCAGCCTGAACTGCATAGTCTCAAAAATAATAAAGAAGTGTGGTAAACACGTACCCGCTCCTGTGAACAGTGTCATCGCCGTGTACTGCAGACAGGTATAATAAAAAACCAAACTTCGAAACAGACTCCTACAGCAAAGAAAGCAGAGCGTTTCTGGGAGGAACCTCCCTGACACACAGATTGAAGGAGCAATTATGGAGTGCCCATTTGTAGTGCAGGCGATGGAAATATGGCGTGAATACTTAAACTCTGCCTTCCAGGAGGCCCTAGTACCTCATAAAATAGACAAGAAAGTGAACTAGTATGACACTGCGACAAGCATAATTAAGAACTTAAAAACCCACGGGAGGGGCCCCGGCAGGATGGCTCAGTGGTCTAAAGCGCCTGCTTAGGAAAGCCTGGGCGGCTGCAGGGACCACAGTTCAATCACAGGCACCACATGCTGCGCCAGCCCTGCCCTCAGGGCAGGCTGAGCCGGCCATAAAAAATAAAATAAAATAAAATAAACCCAAAGGAGGCTGCCACATCCACCAAAGAGGACAAGTCGTACTTGGGAGAGGCATCCGCAGTAAAGGGTACTTGGACAACATTTGAAAATCTCAGGATGTGGATCGTTTTATTTATTAATTATTCAGTTTTTGTGAAGGTAGAGGGAACCCCAAGTTCAGAGAACACAGAAAATTGTGTCCAAGTCTGGCGTGATGGCATACACTTATAACCCCACCACTCTGCAGGCTGAGACCAGAGGATTTAAAGTTCAAATCTAGCCTGAGGAACCTGAACAGACGAAGGGGAATTCTGTCTCAAAATTAAAAAATAAAAAGAGCCGAGTGTGTGGGAATGTAGGTCAGTGCAAAAGTACTTGGTTTATATCTCCAGCACTCCAAGGAAGGAAATTGAGCTCAAACGCTTAACTCAGGCAGAGAGATGATCTGCAGAGAGTATTTGCGGAGGAATGGAAAGTGACAGAGGCACAGAGCCACCTGCCCTAAGGTAACAGATGCTGGGAATTCACCCAGGCTCTAGCACTTGAAGATCCCTGCAGGCAAACAGAAAAGAGCAAAGCTACTGAACCCTGGTCCTGCCAAAAAAAAAAAAAAAAAAGAGCAAAGCCAAAGACTGTAATTAGAAAACCACTACCTAGGCTTTTATTAAACATGGAAAACTCAACAAAGGTTGATAAATAAAAACCCACTAATCTAAATAGACTAAAAGGGAACAATTAATAATCTAAGGAGGCACAAGCATAGAATATTACAGCAAATGGAAGGTACTAAGGAAGTTTCAGAAGACAGAAAGCAAACAGATGGGTGGTAGATGTTTGAAAAGGTTGGAGACGGTAGAGAGCAGCCTGAGCAGAAAGGTGACCTGAAATCTGATGCACTGCAGAAAGCCAGAAAAGTCTCCGAATTAGAGGCAAAGAAAGCCGGGCATGGTGGCACACACCTGTAATCCTAGCACTTGAGCTGAGGCAGGAGGATCGATGTGAGTTTGAGACCAGCCTGGACTACAAAAGTGAGCTCAAAGGGGCCCGGCGGGATGGCTCAGTGGTCTAAAGCACCTGCTTGGGGAAGCTTGGGCAGCTTCAGGGACCGCAGTTCGATCCTTGGCACTACATGCTGCGCCAGCCCTGCCCTTGGGGTGGGCTGAGCCGGCCATTAAAAAATGAGTGAATAAACAAACAAAGGTTCTGAAACAAGAAAAAAATAATAAATAAAATAAAAAATTCTAAAAAAAAAAAAAAAGTGAGCTCAAGGCCAGCCTGAACTGCATAGCAAGACCTTGTCTCAAAAAGACCAAAAAACAGCAACAAAAAATAAATTAGAGGCAGAGAGTATCAGGAAGAAAGGGTGTGAACGCCAGGCCAGTACCTCTCCTGCACCCTGGGAAAGGACAGGAAATCTGCTATAGGAAAAAGACTGAAAGAGTATAATAGAACCAGAACATTCTAGAAGGCTAGGAAGGCCTAGTTCTGTACCCACAGAAGGCTGAGTCCAAATGTGGCTTCACAATCCTGCCTGGAATTGTTCTCCCAGCATCACTGCCACCCAGCCAGGGTTAACACTTGGGGTAAACACTTACTTCTCTTCCATGGTGTGGAACAAAAGCAGAAAGCTCAGGACTGGCTCTAAGGATGGACAGAATATTTTCATCAAAGGGATAAAATAGGAAAAGAAGCCAAGGACAAATTATTATGTTTCCAGTTTAGGAACCAGGCATGGAGACATCATTAAAACATTACAGAAATAACCACTTGTGACAAGGCCAAAGAAGGCACTAGCTTCAAGGCCCATTAGGGGTGAGATGAACATAGAGCCACGGTGGCTTGCCACGTGTGCTGTAGCAGGCTGTCTGGTGTCACTGAAACCTCCAAAAGATTTACCATTGCTACTAAAGAGCATCTAGAAAGGGATCTCACAGAGTGGCTGAGTTTCCCATGCCAGGCTCAAATCTTGGTATCTTCCTGGCTCAGAGCACTGGGATTATAGACAGGTACCACCAGGCCCAGCTACCTTATACGCTTCACTACTTCATTTGTCTTCATCCTTCAGATGTCAGCTCTGATACCACCACTGGGGAAGCCCTCTTTGTGACCCAGATGTCATCACAGCACTGTTGGAGGCAGCTCAATTAGATAGAAATATTATAGGCAGCAGATAGGGGTAGGCCCTCAAGGAGACAACACAGAAGACAAGATATGTTACAACTGTCAGAGGGACGAATGTTCCTGCTGTGGACCAGACCTAAAGAGTAAAGTCAAACCTCCTTAAAAAAAAAGTATACAGGCTTGATCATCACGTGAGGAAGCAAGGAAGAGTCACTAATCCAACCACTACTGGCTGGCCACCAGATAAACTCTTGTTCTATATTTGTGCTTACTTGCTAAGTGACTCAGTTCCCCATTTGGTTCAGGATTTAAGCAATTTTACCTGAGCAATGGTGCTTGTAATCTCATTGGTTGACCATAGTTTTGCCCCACCTCATACCCACCTAAGCGAGTTCCCATGTTCTCCACCCTAGACCCACCTCACCGCATGGTTTTACTCTATAAAATTCCCTGAAGAGACAGCTTCCTGGGGACAACTCACTCAGGTCCCCCACTTCTGTCCCTCTTTCAGACAGAAGTCTTCTGTCCCCAATATTCTGCTTTTAACGTCCATTTGTTCCTAAAATTCATTCTTCAGTTTTAGAGAACACGAGCTCAGCCCAGGTGCCTTTCTGGTTGGGAGTTTCATTTCCCCTACACCAGCACCTTTTGTGTCTCTCACTTAGCCAACATTGCGCTGTTACACATGTCCAAGTGCCCGCTGCTTTAACACCTCTCTATTGTCCATAGAGTAAGTTCTATGAGTTTAGAAAAATAATCTTTGTTTGTTTTCCTGGAATCATGTATATGACATGTAGGAGACATTTAATAAATAATTTCCTTGGCCTTGTATTTTCCTCCTAAAAAATATGCTCATACATATTATGAAGAGCTTACTTCCATTTTAAAATAATTCAATATGATTTAACAGGCAAGAAATAACACTTGGCAAACAGCATGCCATATATTTCAATAGCCATTTTAATTTCAGATTTATTCCATCATTTCCCAGGAAATTTGCAAAGCATTATTGAATAAACAGTCACATCACTTCCTGAAATTACATGCAGCTGGAAATCCTGCTGGCTCCAAAAATAAGAAAATGAGAGAGCTCTTTTCTCCCCTTGAGTTGGAGCTGCAGGCTGCACTTCAAAAATCTTACAGTCCTTATTGTCATCAGCATTGTTTAAGGAGTCATTAAGAGTTGTGAACTCACCAAGCTCGCCATGTAGAACCCACTTACTTCCACCCCTAAGTATCCTTTCTCCGTAATAGGTTCTAAATAAAAACCACAACACTGCTCTGGCTGCTTAGGTAAGGCAACAACAACTGTACACCACCCCTTGTGCCCCTTCTTACTTTAGTGCAAGATGGGTACCTTGGCAACAGGGCATGTTCATGGTAATGCAGTGGAAACACCCCCAGTGGGTCACGAATAATGTATGGTTCAAGACACCTACTAGGTTGCTGGTGGCACCTAACATGGGAGTTATGAAGGAGCCCCATGTCATGAAAGCTCTGCATAAATTGTACAGTCTTAACACTCAACTCCAAAGGGAAGTCAAGTTTAAGTGGTGTGCTTGCTATGGGGGAAGAGATGTTTGCTCATTTATTGTCCTTTCAAGCGACAACCCTTCAACGTGAGCTGTATCTTGGGCAAAGCTGCAACACTCACACAAGAAATATCTGAAGCACCTTAGCACTTTATGCCATTACGTACATTTCTACCCCTACTACTCCAGAATTCATAGTTACTTAGATCACCCCCTCATCCCCTATAGGAAAACGAAATCAGCTTCAGTCAGACCTGGATTTCTACTTTGTTGGTAGAGGCGTCAACCTGTGTCCGTTTAATTTCTCATCTGAGTAGCTGTTTGTGTGGACACATCAATGGTGACTCACAAAGTTATATGTTCCCACGCCTTCTACATTTGAAATGTATTACAGGAAGCTAAAGGCTAGGGGGCATTTAGCTAAATAATCATGTTTGATGGAGGAAAATCACTTGGAGAAATCTGCTTGGAGAGGACTGCTCGATGTATTCCACCCATGCATATGTAGCTACCTTTTCAAATATCCAGCAAGGAGAAAACAACGGACTAGTGATGAGGATACATGCTATCTGCCAGGCTTCCATTCAGGTTAGTGTTGAACAGGTATAGTCCCTGGACATGATCCTCAGTGTCAAAGGTCGTGAAGCCTGGCTTATATACGTCAGTCTTCAAGTAAAGTTCCACTCAGTTAGACTCCACTAGAGGGCCAGCACCTCTTTCTGAGAACTACAAACTCAGCATCTTACAGAGAGTTTAATTAATACTTGGTGAATTGATGAATATGAGGAACATGGTACTCCAAATAGTGAGATCTTTCCTAGATCATTTAAACATTACAATACCTCATAAAAATTTTATGTGAATTAAATAAATGATATGTGCAGAAGCTGCTAACAAATTTCTGGACAGTAGTAAACAATACCCCTTTTTTTATTAGGTGGTAATTATGACCACACAAACAAATGATGGGATAGAAAGAAAACATGGCCAGCTGTCAAGCATTCCTAACACAGGTTGATTCTCACGATACAAATAGCTTGTGACACATGACTGAGAAATTATACACAAGTATACACAGCAGGAAGGGAAAATGGTTGGAACCATCTACTTTGAGAGAATTGGAAATCAATTGTGCTCTCACTGAATAGCTAAAAAGAGAGGTAGGAGAGAGGGACGGAAGGAGACAGAGAAGAGAAAGAGAGACAGAGAGACACAGAGAGAGAGGACAAAGAAAAAAGAAAAGAAACTAACTCATTTAATTAACTTGAGCTTCAGAATCTCCACAACTATCCCAATATCGTGAGTTGGCATTATGTGTGTTATTTGATCACTGAAACAAACATGGTAATGCAATAGTGCTGAGGCTCTAGAACATTCTGTTTTGTCCCTAGCTCTCACAATACTAACAAGTAATTAATTCTCTGTCCTGTCTATCTTGAAAATAGCTGTACCTAATTATGGAGTTATTTAAGACAAGTAAACGCAGAGCATGGAAAGCAGACACAACATAAAAATAGTATCCACAATTCTTTGCCTCACTCTGCAAAGTCTTCATTTCTACTAGATGGTGTAAGTATTCCTTCACAGCAAGAGCCAAGCAAGTAAGATTTTATCCTTCAAGGCAATTTAATAGTGAGTTACTAAATATCTTAAGTTGTATTGATCACTGAAACAATCGCTAAATCATTACTATGACATAGTAACTAATTAACCAGTAAAGCAAACATAACCGTATTCACTGTCATCACTGAATTATGCGATATTTGTTGTAGATATTACCTTGTGTAATCTAGCCCCTTATACCAGCCCTACCATTCAATATGCAAACACTTTATTTCTCCAGTAAGTGTAAGATGTATCGAAGTATTACCTTCTTTCAATTAATCCACTTTAGGAATGTGTGAAATAGTCAGCCTCCCAGCTAGTGCAATCAGGGCTTCCAGACCTTTCCCCTGAACCAAAAGAGGTATTTCATATGAAAAAAAAAAAAACCTCATTAGCACCAGAATGGATGCAGCTGGTGGTGTGTCACCTGCAAGATGAGTGACAATGAAACCTGTCATCAGCTCCACCTTGAAAATGAAGAAGGACTGGCTTGACCATGGACCATCCTGTTTGATCTTTTATATATCTTTCCAGTTCTTCAGTGACAGTGCACAGATCATGGTAAACAAACCTTGAACCACCTACTTCATCAGTAAACTATATGCTTCATTGCCAAGCTACAGCCCTCATCATAAAATATACCCATCTGATTACCCAACATGCATCAGTAAAGCTCCTATCACGTCCAGGAGCTCACTATACAAAGAAGAATAAGACCTTGAGAGACAGAATTGCTCTACAGTCTACTGAGTGTGACTAACACTCAATGAAGTGGAAAGGAAATGGAAAGAAGCAGCAAAGGTGAACCAAGCTGTCTGGGAAGTGGTGACAATGGAGCTGAATATTTAAGAGTCAATAGAACATTTTTCAGATCCATAAGTGATCACAAGCAGGTATATTCCAGGCCAAAAAAAAAACAAAAAAACAAAAAACTGTCAAAGGCACAGATGTAAGTAAACTAATTTGGGGAGCAGTGAGTAACCCAACGAGAGCTAGAGAACAAGAGAAGGCAACTAGAAGACTAGATCAAGGCCAAATCCTGAACGTCTTTTATTCACTCCTAAAGATACATCTAGGCACCTACTTTGTGCTAGAAATCATCCTAGGTGCTTTAGGCACACCAGTGAGCACAGCCAACAAGATCCCAGCCTTAGATTCCAGCATTTGCCAGGCTGGAGAGTTCTGCCCTTCATTTAAGAGCCACAGAGAAAGCAGCACATGCAGATGGAGAAAGGTAGCTCTTGACAGTATACAGAGCAGACTAGTAACAGAGGAAACTAGACATAGCACAATGAGTCTTGTTTCTGTTGTCTTCCCTGAAATAGTTTGGTCTTTATCAGGAATTTATCAAGAATTTTCCTTCCATAATATTTTTTTACTTGACGAGTGAATACTCACAGAAAATTCATTGTACAACCTTAACAAAAAACTACACTAGTTGTAGTCAGGGTTTAGAAGGAAAACGCTTTAAGACAAGACCAAAAAAAAAAAAAAAAATTGCAGGATTGTTTTATAATATTCACCCTAAGTGTTAAATGCAAAAAGAATGTGGAAGATCTAGCTATACACTAGAGACTCAGAGAATCCCACTGAGGATGTGGTTACCATGGCAACATCCTGCACGAACCCAACTCAAGGCCTAGAGCCCACAGCAATGTCTCATGCAAGTCTGTATCAAGTATCTGCACTGGAGAGGCCCAAAGGCCAGCAGTGGCAGCTAGAAAGTCTGCACCAATGGAACAAAGATCTGTGCCAGCAGGCTGAGGGACCTGTGCTGGAGCCAGGAAGCAACACTCAAGGTAAGGACCAGACCTGCCCCTCAAAAGGACCACAGCCATCCTCAGTGACAGCAAGGTCCCAAGCTCCTCTAACAGTAAGAATAGCTGAGCTCATATCAGTAAAACCAGCATGACAAGCTTCTCCAAAGGAATCAATAGCACAGCATCTTCCCCACCAGGTTTTTCTTTTATGCTCAGGTGGGCCTTCCACTCCCAGAACCACACCAATGCAATTCAGCTGGGTATTACACACTGCCCATTAGCTAATCCACTGCATAAACTAAGAACACATGTCTGTTGGATCCACATCATGCCGCATCACTAGCAATTCTTAATCATCCTGACTCATTTCCTGAACATTTAGTTGCTTTAAGGAAAGCCCCACTTACTCACCATTTGAACCAGGATCCTATAGACTAAGGCCACCTCTAAGAGAACGCTGAGTATTCAACTTCAAGAGAGCATGCCAAGAGATGACCCACGACTCCCAGATTCTCAAAGAAAAGAACAAAACTTACTTTTCCTCTACCATCCTTCCCCAGAGAATTAGGACCTATGAGCTGAACTCTACTCTCTAAGGTTCAAGAGTTACCCAAAGCCCTGGAATTCATGTTACAGGGCCCAAGAAGTTCATTTCTTCTAAGACACTTCACACATTTACATCTTCTATTTGATTTCTTCCTCTAACAACCAAAGAAAAAAAAAACAAATCAGATGGAATCAGACCCACTTTAAAGATGGAAACACTAAAACCAAGACAACTCAGGAATTTGAGCCAAAGGTACATGTTACTAAACAACACTGTCAGGACAAGAATCCAGAATTGTTTACTTCTGGCCCACAGTTGTTGCTGTTCCTCCATAGTGTCTCCTCAGCCATCAATCACTGTCTGGACGGCCATCAATCACCATCTTCAACTGTGTTCCATGGTCATGGAACTACTCCTTTCTTCTTATTCAGCCTGGCCTTTGTGAAGCAATTGCTCTTGCTTCTTTATCTCAGACAAAGCTGTCCCTGTTATACACAATTAAAATCTCTTCTTTTCCCCAGTAGTCCTTCCATCCTCTCCACCAATCTTCTCTCAGGGTCCAGAGAAGTTGAACCCTGGTCAGCTCACATGGACCCTAGAAAGATCCAGGCTATTTTAAGATCGAGACTGAGTGACACAGACAGACAGCCAGTGAGACGCCAAGCTCAGTATCCACCCTGAAAATGCACAAAAATGGAAAGCAAGTTGGCTGGCTCCATGTCCCTTCGGATTTATAACAAATGACCTGAGAGCACTTGGTGAATTAGCAGTGACTCCATGCCAAGAATCTTTTGCCTCAGCCAATCCCTGAATTTACTCTGCTAAACGTAGGCCACCTGAGGTTTCCCGAAACATTGTTTTCACATGAAGCCCAAATAACTTAGCCATGGCTCCCAAGAACAAGGCCTTGAGGGCATTTAGGAGAAATGTTCCAGCCCACTGCAGTCTCATAAGGTGAGAGGTGACATAAGAAAGGGAAAGTCCCTGGAGTGAGGGTCAGAAATCCTAGTTCCTTACTATATGGTGAGCCATTTGACATGAGGAAGTCACTGGGAAGATCTTGAAGCCCAGCCTAAAGACTTTGCAGTCTGTGAAGCAGACTCTGAGCAGCTCTCCTTGAAAGAAAAGCAACTGTCTCCATCTTGACTGAGCCTGACCCTGTTTCCTTGCACACAGCTGGCTAGGACTTCTGTTTATACTTTCAGTTGGCCTTAAGTAGCATATGTTGGTCTTGCTGAGGTGATGATGATAGTCTTTGAAGGTGGCATGCATGTTTTGCTGGTAACTCACCTACTGCTCTTTAATGTGAGCTGGGTAGAGACAGGACAAAGAACCGATGCTCCGTGCTGCCAGCAGGGATCAAGCTCAAGGTAGAGGCTATGACTTCGTGGGGCTTGAAAGATTACACATCAGAGCTGAAGCACCAGACCCCCCGAAACATTGATGCTATCTCAATAGCATAGTGCAAATTACTTCCTCTACATATCCTGTCTGAATATGGCAGAGGTAAACGCAGGCCATCTACCTTGCCCAGCTCAAAGTGCTCACCTACTTCCCACAATTCCCTTTCTCAAGCCACTCCCCTTCTCAGCTGAATAAAACCCAGGTGTACCCCTGGGTCATGGTGTTTGTTCTGGGAAGCCATCTTCATGGCTGGACTCAGGACCCCCGGCTCCCCAATAATATATATATATATATATATATATATATATATATATATATATATATGTCTTAGATATGTCTTAGTGTTGTTTTTTGTTTTTGTTTTTGTTTTTGTATCACTGTGGGTTGCACTGGGAGTGGTAGAATGGAATTAACTTAGTGGAATTCCAATAACATACTTTGAGGACAGACTGCCACTTCAGAAGAGTGGGCTTAAAAGAAACAAAGGAAAACACCCTGGGCTACAGCTGCAAGCAATGTTTCTAGTCATAAAAATGGTTTGGAGCTGGGCGTGGTGGCTCACGCCTGTAATCCCAGCACTTGGGAGGCTGAGGCAGGAGGATCGGTGCAAGTTCGAGACCAGCCTGGGCTACAAAAGTGAGCTCAAGGCCAGCCTGAACTGCATAATGAGACCCTGTCTCAAAAAGAAAAAAAATGGTTTGCAAATAGGATGGAGCCACTGGTAGCAGAAAAAAAAAAAAAAAGAATCAGAGACTTTGGGGGTCAGGGATAAGGCACATTATTATACTTACATGAAGCATAAATATTAGTGCTGTCTGGAGAGCACCCAACATAGAAGGGGGAATGCAACAACTGAAGTCAGGAACAAGGAGCTGCTGCCCATCAGTGTTGTCACTGGCCAGCCCAGTGCCGAATTGTGGGCATGTGAATAAAGTCCAGTAATGGGAAGAGACTTTGGGATCCCAGCAGGAAAACCACCACTCCCCCAAGACTGGCCACCGCCACTGCACCCTGTGCAATCTCCCACCAGTATTAAACTCCATTCCTAAAAAAGCCAACCGGCCGGTGATTACAAATTTACTATACCAAGGTCCTTCACCTTTGGAAAGAACAGCAGCAATTCGGCCTAATTGAAGCCAACACATACCATACGTCTCAGTTTCACTGCTATGCCCACGAGGCATCAGCCAGTCCTACCACATGAGGGTTTTCTGGGTCTCTAATCCTCCAGCACAAAATCCCACAAAACTCACAGTAGATGGAAAGATTCACTCTACAGCAAAGGAGATTCCGTAGTGCAATGGAGGATCCCACAGCGAACAAAATTACTCAGAAACTGCCACTTACGGAGCAAACAATTAGGCTGTTAAAGCCACAGCTGAGCTTTCTAGAAGCTTCGCCCTGAGATCGGGAACCATCTGTGAGGGTACACCGTACACTCCAAGTTGGTGACTGTTACATCACACCCGGACTCTCAGAGGAAGAAAACACAGGTCACAGAATCACGGAACTGCTCAGCTCCTCCTCACTTCCTGCCCCCGCAACAGGAATATAGATTCTATATCTAGAGCTTCCTGGCTTCCAAAGGAGAGCCAGAAGTTTTCAATCTACAGCTCACACCTGGACACTGGGGCTCTTGTGCCAATAAAGCAGTAGGCAAAATGAACAGTCGCCATCTTGTCGAGAAGGTTTGACCTTGATCAAAAGGCCAGTTTGACAGGAAAGAATATATTTAATATCCAGTGATTTATTCAAGCATCTCTGAGTATTCTTTGGCCCACATCTGAAGGTAAACTGTCGAATGTACTTGCTATATCCTGAAAGGGGCCTGGTATCAGCAGCGTAGACACCTCAGAGCTAAAGGCCGGCGAACCCAAGGCAAGTCATTTAGACCAGAAAAGATGGAAGCTGAGCATGAGAAGAAGTCGTAACAGTGCTAGTTATCGACTGCCATGCGAGACATGAAGAGTCTCACACTCAACCGCTTACCTCTGCTCATGGTCCCCAGGGGTAGCGGCTCCACACGGCTTCCTAGAGCCTAAGGGCTCCCAGAAGTTCTGACTAAGAATGGGCTTGAGCAGCAGCAGGAGTGAGTGGAAGCTGCTGCAGAGGTGGGCAGCTCCAGTCTCCTCGGAAAGGAGACTCGCCCGCCCCTCCCGGTGCGAAGTGTTACCCGCTAAGTGCTCGCAGCTGTCGGCCTTTCTAGAAATTGCCCTCAGCTGAAAAGGGCTCCTGGCCCCAGGTCACATGCTCTTTCCAAGAGACGCCCACACCAGTGACAGGTCAGCAGGTTCTTAGAGCAGCCTCTTCCCCTCACCTCAGTGCAGACGAAATCAACATAGCACGCACTCTTGTGACGTTCACTAAGACTGCACCACACGCCATGCCGGCCCCGCCCCCGGGCCCGCCCCCGGCTGCCCCGGCCCCGCCCCCGGTGCGCCCTGAGACAACAAGGGAGACTGGGTGCGTGGTGCGTGCCTGTAATCAGACACTTGGGAGGCTGCAAACAGGAGGCTCACTACGAGTCTGATCTGTGTAGTGAGACCCTGGAGGCCTTTACTAAATATATTTAGAAAAAAAAAATCGCATCACAACTTGAGAGTACTTTCTTCCCACTCCTGCTTTCCCCCTCTTCCTGCAAAGTGCCTATCCTGAGGGTGCTCCCCATAAAAGCTCCTGCTGGCCTATTTCAGTGATACGTAGGAAACTTGGCCTGTAATATCGATAATTATATCAAAAGAGAAACGAACTCCAGATAACCCTGCATTTGGGCTTCTTATCTATCAGTGAATGCAATTTCAACTCATCCTTTAACCCTGCTAAATTATCTTTTAACCATCTCTGATTAACTTATTGTTAAGGGAACTCCCTTATGATTTTCAACTCTCCAAAAGCCGACTTGTTGTCACTCCATAAAGGATGTCACTTGCTGGAACCCAAGGCTACACATCATGTCCCTTACCTGCTTCCTTCCTCGATCTCTTTGTACGCTCCTTTCTTCCTTCTCAGACAACAGAAACTCCCTTTCCTTACTAAGGTTAATTCTTGTTGCTCAGTTCTTTCTCCTACAGTTTCTTGAGGTCTCCAAAATGGCATTTCATCAGTCTTTAGTCTTTCCATCTGAAAGTTTCCTTCCCTTAGGTTTATTAATATCTAAAACATTATTCCATCAAAATCTTTAATCTCTGCAAACAAGTTTCTTTCCTTTTGTTCTATAAATACCATTGCCCGTTACAAAAAGTAAACACACACACAGAAAAACCTTGATACTCATTTCTCCCCTTCACATGCATTAGTTTCTCTCCTGTTCTTTGCCACTAAACAAGGAAGAAAATCATCCCTGCATCTACTTCCTTTTGAGTCCAAAACTCCACAAGCTAGTCTGAATTCCCTTCACAGGTCTGTAGTAAAACTATCTCTCTACCAAGTCTTTAATGACTTCCTGCTCCTGACGCCCAATGGAGGGTCTTTCCTCAGTCCTTTTCTTTCTCAAACGTTCTGTATTTTACATCATCCGTCTTTGCACTATTCATTTCCTCTACATGGATTTCCTCTGCAATGCCTCATTCTGTTTTGTGCTGTGTCAGCGCTTTCAAAACCATGTCCTGCATTTCCCCTACCATCAGCCTGAGAATGGGGCTGGCACCGCACCCACCGCCATGTCCTCTGGGCTGGAGGGTTCAGCCTGCACTTCCCAGGTCCCATGCTCCTCTGAAAGCTGCTTCACTTCTGGCAGACGTTCCATAATAGCAGCTGAATTGGCCACAAGGTTTTCCTTCATTTGCTCCATCTTCAAGGTCACCTTTTCCTCCACCATCCTGTGGAAGTTATTCTTCTTCTCCAAAGCTTCTGAAGGACTTCAGGCTCCTGTCCTATCAGTTGCTACAGCACCTAGGCCTCCTTAGTCTTTCTTCTTTTCTCTGAAACCTCCAGGTTTTTTTTTTAATTTAAATTTAACAATGGTTATATTACATATTTTCATCATCAGATCAGTTTAGATTAATAGATATAGGTATATAAGATTGATCAAACAATTAAACATTAACACTTTCAATAAACATTACTTTTTTTTTTCTTTCCCCTTTCTTTTTTTAACAGTTGACACATTGCACATTGTCTTCACAATAGTTCTACAGAGCACAGCGTGTGGTCATGACCCACCTTCCTATTGATGTTGCTAAGGAAAAAAGAAAAAAGAAAACTCTTCTCTTTTAATTAAGAGGAAGCAGATGCATACACAGTCGAATGTTCCACAATTGCAGTGGGTCACCAGTGAAGCTTGCAATGTTGGAGACTATTGATCCAAGCCTCCTACAGCTCATCTTATCAATCTAGCTCTGCATTTCATGCATTGTAATTAAGCTTTTTTTTTTTTTTTTTTTTTTTTTTTTTTTTTTTTTTTTTTTTTTTTTTTTTTTTTTTTTTTTTTTTTTTTTTTTTTTTTTTTTTTTTTTTTTTTTTTTTTTGCTGGGTGATCAAGGGCAAGTCAAAGCAAGACCTGTATAACAAAACATTCATTTTTTGTATCTTCCAAGGTCCAATCCCCTTAGGATTAACTTTGGAACCATGTACAGTGCTTTGTAGAACTGTTGTCAGTGTCAGCCTTCGGGACGAGTCACAGCCATTGCTTGGCCAGTTTGCTTTCTGTGAAAGCCTGAGAGAATGTTTTTCTCTGGGTGACTATCCTTAGATGCACTATAGTTCATTTATCCCTTTCCTCTGAGGTCCCATAATCTCCTTGACCAGAAAATTGGAGACACCTCTGAGTTATAGGATATTACAGCACAGGTTCTCTTATATCCTGAGTCCTTATATTGGCTATCCTCATAGCCCTTCTTTTTCTCCAGTTTTTGGTCTGTTAACTTACATTCTTAGCCCTCCAGCAGAAAAGCTTTGTGATACTATTACTCTATAACATAGGTAATTGAACTTATCATCACTGGCTTTCTGAATATCAAACATGTTTGATTTAGCTTGGAACTGATATTTTCTGACCATTATTGATATTCTAATAACATTCTACACAATGTGATATAAGCAGTTACACAATTTTGACACAGATATTTTAAAATTCAAGGAAATACAAAATTGTAGCCTGTCAAGTCTATGGTATTTGGCCCAGTCTCTTACTTTCAACTAATACTCTTGAGAGAGAGAATAACAGTAACGAGTTTACACTGGGAGCAATACACATCAAAAAGACAAGAATGACATGCATTCCAAGCATAGTTTTAGTGTTACATGGTGCTATGATCAATATGATGAACCTTTTTTTTTTTTTGCGGAGCTGGGGTTTGAACTCATGACCTTGCACTTGCCAGGCAGGTACTTGTGCCACAGAGCTATCTCCCCAGCCCCATGATGAACCTTTTGAAGGTTCTTAAGACCAATGTCTGGTTCATCCTGTGTACATAAGTGTACGGTTTTGCTCCTGATATGATTTCTCTTTTATCTGCTTCCAGTCACTTCGTTGTTTAATCCATAACACATTCAACTGTGTTATGCCCTTAAGTTCTTATTTTCTTCTTTAAAGTTCTTATATTAGGGAGACCATATGATATTTATACATGTAGGTCTGGTTTATTTCACTAATGAGTATATGTTCAATATACATCCATTTATATATGAAGTCTTCAAACTTATCATTCTTTATAGCTGAGTAATATTCCATTGCATAAAAATACCACATTTTTTTCAACCATTCTTCAAATGATGGGCATTTTGGTTGTTTCCAAAATTTGGCTATTACAAATTGGGCTGCTATAAACATAGGTGCACACATATCACTATGGTATGATATTTTCAGTTCTTCTGGGAAAATTCCCAGTAGGGGGATAGCTGGATTGAATGGAACTTCCAATTCTAGTTTTGTAAGGATCCTCCGCACTGCTTTCCATATTGGTTACACCAATCTGCATTCCCACCAGCAGTGGAGAAGGGTTCCTTTTTCCCCACAGCCTCTCCAGCATTTGTTGCTGGTTGATTTCTTTATGATAGCCATTCTTTCTGGAGTGAGATGGTATCTAAGTGTTGTTTTGATTTGCATTTCACGAATGGCTACCGATGTGGAGCATTTCTTCATGTATTTGTAGGCTTGCTGTATTTCTTTCTCTGAGAAGCATGTGTTCATCTCAGATGCCCATTTCTGGATTGGGTCTTTGAATTTTGGAACCCTAATGGTTTTTTGTAGTTCTTTGTAGACTCTAGGTAGAAGACCGGTGGCTGAATATTTATTAGTTAAAATCTTTTCAAAATTTGTGGGTCATCTTTTCACTCTGTTGGTGATTTCCTTTGACATGCAGAAACTTCTTAGCCAGAGGAGGTCCCATTTGTTGATGCTTTCAAGTGCTAAACATGCAATTTGATTTCTGTCCATAGCCTCCAGGTTTTTATTCTGAATCTCCACCAGAAACAAGGCTTCCTTCTTTTGTGTGAAGAAGCTAAAGGGCAGAGGGCTTCTGAGAAGGATGATAGTAGCTCTTAGATCAGTGCAAAAGACAGGATAGAGTCACATCTGTTGATTTGCTTTGCTTCCAAATCATGGGATGTATCAATATTAAGATTGTGGGACTCTGGGTAGAAGCAAGAGCCCATAAGTAAGCGCACAGCAGGCTTCTTAGTTTGGCCCTTGTAGGCCACTGTACTTTTGCCACTGTAGGGGATACTAAGTGATAGTGAAGGTAAAGAGCCAGACTACAGTGAGGGAAAAAAAAAAGAAAGGAAACTCAGAGACTCTTCAGGCTCTTTCCTGGACACATTTTCCAAGAAGCTTTCCTGCCCTACTTCCTATAGAACTATTTGTTATTGTTATTTCCACCCACCCAGTACAGCCACTCCTAAAATTCTGTTCTTAATTCTTTTCCAACTGTAACCTTTCTCTTTTTTAGTGATTCCATTTTTTTCCATCTTGGACAACAAAAACTGTCATTTGCAAATGAAAGCACCACCTTAACAATTTCTCTTTAGCTTTCAAGTATACCTTAATGTGCAGTAATATGTTAATTACTGAGTTCAGAATAATTTATTAGGCTAGGAATATTTCTCTCCCCAAGTACTAAATGACCATTATGCTAAATACGTTTTAAATATAAGTGCTTTTTCTTTTTTTTTAAAGAATTTTTTATTTTATTTATTATTTTTATTCTTGTTTTAGAACCTTTATTTGCTTATTCACTCATCTTTATGGCTGGCTCAGCCCGCACCCTGACGGCAGGGCTGGCGCAGCATGTGGTGCCAGGGATCGAACCGCGGTCCCTGAAGCCACCCAAGCTTTCCCAAGCAGGCGCTTTAGACCACTGAGCCATCCCGCCGGGCCCTGCTTTTTCAATAATACTCAAATAACAACATAGTTTATCCTTTGACATATTGTAATGACAGATTCTGTGGTAGTCAGTTGTCTTTGTGTTCCCGTTTAAGATTTCTAAATCAATATGCATAATTGAAATAGGCCCACATACCTTCATTAAGTTCTGGATTATCTTGTTCTTTCCTTGTGCTCTGGAAAAGCCTCATAAAATCAGAAAAGTAGTCTATGATAGTTCCAACTATATACAAAATCTTCTAAGTCTAGAGCTCATTTTTTAGTAGTTTAAAAAATTATACTTCTTCCATGATATCTTAGCTGTTCGGATTTTTATTTCTCCCATACAATTACAGCTACATAAGAAATAAAAATGTGTTTCCTTTTGTTTTTGTCTTTTTGAGACAGGATCACACTATGTAGTTCAGGCTGGCCTTTAGCTCACTTTGTAGCTGAGGCTGGCCTTAAACTTGCAATGATTCTCCTGCCTCAGCCTTCAGAGTGCTGGGATTACAGGCATGCACCACCATGCCCACATTAAAAACATGTGGTTTTTTGGCTTTTGTTTCTTTCTCTCTTTTTTTTTTTTAATGTATTTAGTACAAGGTCTACAGGGTCTCACTACACAGGTAGACTAGTAGTAATCCTCCTGTTTTCAGCCTCCCGAGTGCTGGGATGACAGGCATTTGTCACCAGGCCCAATCTCTATCACCATCTCAGTGTGCTTCCACGGTGGGCCCAGCAGGCAAAACAGGATGAATCCTGGTCCCTGTGTTTGCCTAAAGAGGCTCTTGAATCCCCTGAGCTATCTGACTGGCCCTAAAAACTCTTTTTAAAAACATTACCCTGATCAGAGATGGTGGATCATGAAACTATCTACCTAGGAAAATACAAAATAACCTCTTAGGGATGGGCTAAGGTGCCAGACATACCAGCAGCCAAACACTGAAAAGATGATACAAGTCTGCAAGACACCGTATACTAAAAATCAGTAGCAATAACATCTAAGATGAGAGTCAGTATTTAGATAGAGCTAAAATACTGAAGGAAACTAAATTTAATTTCAATAAAGAAGCTGACTGAAATTTAAGCACTTTACAGTTTCATATTGTCAAAAAAGAAATAAATAGATAGACAATTATTGTCCAGGACAATGATTACTACAAAAAAGCTTGTAATGCAAGGTATGATTTTCCTATATTTAAGGGAAAAAAAGAATAAAGAAAAACAACTTAGGGGCCCAGCGGGATGGCTCAGTGGTCTAAAGTGCCTCCTTGGGAAAGCTTGGGCGGCTTCAGGGGCCACAGTTTGATCCCCGGCACCACATGCTGTGCCAGCCCTGTCCTCGGGGTGGGCTGAGCTGGCCATAAAAATGAGTAAGTAAACAAACAAAGGTTCTGAAACAACAAAATAAATAAAATTTAAAAGTCTTTAAAAAAAAAAGAAAAGAAAAGAAAAACAACTTAATCCAAAATAGCCAAGAAGAGGGAAAAAAATGAAATAAACGAGGCCAAATAAAAAGAGAAAGGGCCAGGGCTGGGGAGATAGCTCCAAGGCACAAGTGCCTACCTGGCAAGTGCAAGGTCGTGAGTTTGAACCCCGGTCCCGCAAAAAAAATAAGATAAAATAAAATAAAAAAATAATAAATTTAAAAAAAAAAAAAAAAAAAGGGAAAGGGCCAACCAGATAGCTCAGCAGATTAAAATGCCTGCTTAGGTGGATGTAGAGGATGGGGGTTCAATCCCTGGCCTGCAGTGCCAGACCCACCCCCAGGGCATGCTGAGACAATGAATGAGATGAGGGCCCTGTAGACCCTGTACTGAATATATATTTTTAAAAAGGTAAAAATAGATGAAAGAAATAAGTACATTTATGTCAGTAATTATAATAAATGAAATTATAAGACAAGATTATTTACTGTCCATAGGAAAAGGACAGGGCAGGGTGAGTAACATTAAAACTCTTTCGGCCCAGCAGGATGGCTCAGTGGTCTAAAGCACCTGCTTAGGAAAGCTTAGGCAACTGCAGGGACTGCAGTTCGATCCCCAGCACTGCATGTTGCACCAGCCCTGAGCCGGCCATAAACATAAATAAATAAACAAACAAAAGTTCTGAAATAAGAAAAAAAATAAAATAATGGGGCCTGGCAGGATGGCTCAGTGGTCTAAAGCGCCTGCAGGTGACTGCAGGGACTGCGGTTCGATCCCCGGCACCACATGCTGCACCAGCCCTGCCCTCAGGGCAGGCTGAGCCAGCCATAAAAATAAATAAATAAACAAACAAAAGTTCTGAAACAAGAATAAGTAAAAATGTAAAATTTTTTAAATAAATAAATAAATAAAATTCAATAATGTCATGAGATTATGACTGATAAAAATATTATAGTAACTAGCTTCAGGATTATAAAGTAATAGAGAAATAAAATTCACAGCAATTTAAAATACAACTTGAGGGCCAGCGAGATTTTTCAGCAGTCTAAAGCACTCGCTTAGGCAAGCTTAGGCAACTGCAGAGACCATGGTTCAATCCCCGGCACCACATGCTGCACCAGCCCCACCCCTACAACAAACCAAACTGGCCATAACATAAAAAAATAAAATACAACTTGAAGGAGAGTTGATTTAAAAAAACTTGCATTATCCTGTAATTGTTAAAGATAACTTTCAAAGTCTTTCTCACAAAAAAAATTAACCATTTATCCCCATTACTATTTAAATACACCTCAAGAAAGCTAAGTAATTAAAGAGGGACCATTCCTTTCATAAACGTATTCTAGTCAATAACGAGGAAGAATACAGACAACTAAAACATCATCATTTGGGCCAACTGATAGAATAAGCAATGTAGGCAATGAAAGAATCTAACCAAGTATGGCAACAGCTATGGAATGTGCTGCACAGTCAGAACGGGCCTTCTCCAGAAACTTGCTCATAATTCTTTTTTATTAGTCATGCACATTTGCATGCATAATGCTCTCATTCCTCAGGTGGAAGCCATATGGCTACATGGCACGTCTTCATCCTTGGCCAGCCTTCTCCCCCCTGCCCTTTCCTCCATCTCTGACCTCCTTTTGTTCTGAGAAAGCTCTCCTGCTCTACGTCCTGCCATCCATCCTTCATTTTGTTCTTTACTCACATTTTGGATTTTCATATAAGAGAAACCATGAGACGCTCCTTAAGTTTGCCCATCAGACTCACTTCACTTAGCTAGGAAATCTCCCTGCCCCCCCCAAAAAAGTCACTTGCTAAAAAAAAACTAATAAGGGTTCAGAAAACATAGTTAAAATATTTACACCAAAGGATTGGAAGTGTAGCACAGTGGCATGCATGAGTTCAATTCCCATCACAAGAAGAAATACAGCAATTAAAATGATATTTCACCTGGGAGACTGAGAAGAAGAGAATCCACGAGTCAGATCTACATAGTGAGATGCTGTAGAACCTGTAGACCCTGTACGAAACACATTTTTTAAAAATGATCTTTAACTGGGAGATAGCTCAGTAGAATAAGTGCCTGCCTGGCAAACAAGGGGCCTGAGTCCAATTCCCAGTACGGCAACAACAACAAAAGGTGTTTAAGAAGATATCAAATTATGTGACACAAACTTTTAATATTAATTGAATTTTTTAATGTATTTAGTACAGGGTCTTCAGGGTCTCACTATGCAGCTCAGACTTGTAGTGATCCTCCTGTTTTCAGCCTCCCAAGTGCTGGGATTACAGGCATGCACCACCATGCCCAGTCGCAATGGCCATCTCAACACATCCCAGGGGTGGAGCCACCATGGCACACCAGGGGTAGAACCCCTGGCCCCTGCATCTGCTTAAGCAGGTGCTTTAATCTGCTGAGCTATCAGGCCAGCCCTTAATTGAACATTTATAAAGATTCCAAATTATGTGACACAAGCCTATAATACTAATTGATAAAAATAGAACTCTAAATTGTACCTACCATGTGATTTAATGTTTTTTAAAAACAAATATAGAACAAACATTTTTTAAAGTACACTAAAATGTTAAAGTTAATACTTATTGTATCTGGAAGGAAGAAGTCTTTCCTATTTCCTAAGCATTAATTTGTATGCATAAGTCATTTTTAGAATAAAAATTCTTGAATAAAATATAATTTATATTTGCACATGCATAATACATCTCTTCCATGATCAGAAAATTTCCACTAAATTTCAAAAAAGGCCTTCAAAACAGAGGCCTCAGCTATAATTTTATCATAACCACCAATAAAACTGAACTATCAGCCGGGTGTGGTGGCCCATGCCTGTAATCCCAGCACTCGGGAGGCTGAGGCAGGAGGATTAGTGCAAGTTCGAGACCAGCCTGGGCTACAAAAGTGAGCTCAAGGCCAGCCTCAACTGCATAGCAAGACGCTGTCTCAAAAAGACAAAAAAAAAAAAAAAACTGAACTGTCTCTTTAGGAATGTTCAGTGTATATGCTCAAAAAACATTTAGGTTTCTTAGCCCTACAGTTGACAAAACCAAATAATGCATTTTGGAAAAAATACACCCGTGGAAGTATAATTCATAGGCAATCCTTTTTTTAACTTTACTTATTTATTTACTTATTTTATGGCCGGCTCAGCCTGCCTTGGGTGTGGGGCTAGCACAGCATGTGGTGCCAGGGATTGAACCGCAGTCCCTGTAGTTGCCTAAGCTTGCCTAAGCAGGCACTTTAGACCGCTAAGTTATCTTGCCAGCCCAATAGGCAATCTTCAAATAACATTTATTATGTTAATTAGTTGAAATGATTACTTCACTTTAATCTTTTTTAACATATTTGGCTGTTACTGGGTCTCACTACACAGCTCAGACTCATACTGATCCTCCCGCTTTCAGCCTCCCCAGCACTAGAACTACAGGCATGCACCACTACACCCAGACTATATGGTGGGCTGAGCCCACTTTGATGGTGTGACATGTGGTGCCGGGGATCAAACCACAGTCCCTGTGCTTGCCTAAGCTTGCCTAAGCAAGTGCTTTAGTGGCTGATCTAACTCACTGGCCCTTTCACTTTAATCTTGAGAATAACTGCATTAGTGTATATAAGATTATTTGCAATAGTGGTTTATAGCACAGACACATAGTCTTTTCTATCAACATGTGGTAGAACTAAGAAAGCACACTTACCAGTGAGTCCTAGATAAGGTCTCGGGTACAATAGAAAGTGCTCCTCTCACAGGTCGGCTATCTCAGCATCCAACAGAGGAGGAGACTCCAGTCTTCAGGGATGACAGAGATTCACGGCTGATCGTGTGAGCTCATGGGGATGACATCAACTCTGGAAGGATGGTTTCGGTATTCTTTCCGTGCTACAGCTTGATTGCTCATCCCTGACCATCCAAGCAAAGTGACTATTTGCCTTTGAAAACTTCCCTGATAATCTGTTCCTCTCCACATGGCTTCCTATTCAAACATGTGTTTAAGCAGTTTTCTTTTCCACTGATGTAACTGAACACCAGGTCTTGAAGGGCCACCTGGAAGCTAAACACAGATAGAATGTCTGCTTTGGAGGAAGAACCACATAGTATCATAGGGCCAGGGAGATGGCTCAGCAGTGTAAGTGCCTGCCTGGCAAGCACAAAGGCCTGAGTTCAATCCCTGGTCACACACACACACACACACACACACACACACACACACACACACATAAAGTAGGGGGACAGTGAGATACCTAAGTGGTCTAGAGCGCCTGGCACAGGAACCAAGGTTCGATGCCCAGCTGTTGTATGGTACGAGTTTGCACAATAGCCACATCATCATATTGCAACTGGGCTTGGATATCAACCCAGGCCCCTGACACAGTGAGCTGATCTGATGAAACATTACTTGGGGGATTTTGTCCCCTGTTAACCCTCTCATGAATACCTGCTTTGTCTTTCCACTAAGCTCTAAATTGCAAATAGTGGCTTGGCTCTAAAATTGTACGGCACAAAACTTCCCAATCATAAGGAATGTATCTATGTTTATTTGCTAATCCTTATATTAATCCAATCACATAGGTTGAATGCATACCATAGGCTGTAACAGCCTGCTTTAAATCTTTAATAACCTTGAATACCAGAGGTTGGTACATACCCCTGGGGAACTTGAGCATTTGGTGGGTGTTATTGAGCCACAGCAGGAAAAATACCCAATGAAATAGAATAAGCTTCAGGATCTCCCTGTTGTCTCCCTTGCATACGAGCCTGAGATATCACACTTCTATAAACTTTTAAGGGGGCTTCCTTTCTTTCCTCATATGGAGAAGCAGAAGGGTTAAAAGATGGCAGTAGGGGCTGAGTTTTTGTGAACTGAGATGGAGGAACTACAGGGGTAGAGAGCTCGCAGCTCACACACCTCATTCTTAGTTTCCTTTTGTTTTACATCCTCCAGATCCTCAGATTCTGAGGTGGTTTGGAATGCCACGAATGTCCTTTTAGGACTTAGTTTCTTAGATTTACCCCCACTACAAAGCATTGAGAAATTTAAAGAACCAACACTCTTGGCATGCCGGGGAGCACCTTCATGTAGGGAGTCTTGAGGGAGTGCGACTTTATCATGATTATGCACCACAGAGGCCCCTTGCTCTGTTTTTGTCCTTTTTGTTATGCTAGGATCTACATTTGAAGCAAGGGAGGCAGAGGTCTTAAAAAGGTCTCATGCACAGATTTACATTTGTGCGGAGGCTGCTCTTGAGGTTTAGCAGTATCAGCATCTGAAGCTGACCTGTTTAAATACTTCTTAGACTCTTCTGAGTCTGATTGCAATGAAATGGTTCCAAAGCTAAGGAAATTAAACTTCAAAGAGACCATACATGACAAGCAATTGGTTCCCCACTTTGGTAAGCATGACACAACACTCTCATAACTTACTTCCAAACTTTTAAGTTTAAAGCAGCCTTTCCCCAGGCCGAAACCAATAACAATGCCTTTTTATAAGGGAAAATAATTCCTTAAAACTCTTAGGTTTCACTTTTATACCCACTGTTTTGAGTAATATCCAAATAAGACAGACATACTCATTTTCTACTGAAGCAGAGTTTCCCATTACTCTGAGCTTTTCCTGGTGGTCTCGCCTACTCTGGACATACTTTTCCCACTCAGTCAAGTCTCTCTTAACTCACCCCTGGTCGTCTTCCGTGTCCCCACGTTGCTTGCCACTTGTGGCATGTCTTGTGTCGGTGCCAAAAGAAAGGACGAGAAGACCCGATGAACGTAGCTTCACAGGCTACATTCATCCGGTCTTCTCGTCGTTTCTTTCGCACCAACACACGACATACAACACCCAGCATCACATGCTGTGCCAG
>PVJA010009463.1:47399-60695 GCA_004027025.1 Myocastor coypus
AAAAAAAAAAAAGTTCATTAAGGAATGTCATTCATAAAAAGATTCAATTAAGTGTATGAAAACTTATCCCATTTTGACCTGCATTCAGTCATTCTCTAAGACAATATAATCCTATTTTTGGGCTGAGTTCCTCTCTGGAGTAAAAATGACTGAATTTCATTAAGAAAAACAACTCTTATCTCCCTATTTGAGTCCCAGATGAACTGAACTGAGTGAACTATCCAGAACATAGTGTGGAAAAGAGATCACTCAAGCTGTATGCTGGGTCTCTCTCTCTCTCTCTGTCTCACTGTCTCTCTGTCTCTGTCTCTGTCTCTGTCTCTCTCTCTCTCTCTCATACACACACACACACACACACACACAAAACCTTCTTACATTAATCCTTCCATTTGAGATAAGCTGGAGTTAAATTTTTTTTTTAACAAATAGACTCTCAGCCAGGCGTGGTGGCTCATGCCTGTAATCCCAGCACTTGGGAGGCTGAGGCAGGAGGATCGGTGAGAGTTTGAGACCAGCCTGGGCTACAAAACTGAGCTCAAGGCCAGCCTGAACTGTACAGCGAGACCCTGTCTCAAATAAACTCTCATCATTCATTCATTTTTGACAAGATGCCCAACAAAGGTTATGTTCTGGTCTGAGAGTAAAAATCATAGCCAAAAACTCTGCAGCCTACTTGAGGAACCCCTCTGTCATCTCCCTCTCTAAAGATACAAATCCCCATCCGTCTCCTGCATCACAGATTCTCAAAGACCACCTACTAAAGGCCTTTCTCTGTGTAGAGAGTGCCCAGCAGGAACAGCAGTGCCTCCACACTCTGCTCGAAGAGCCTCAAGAGAAACGGAACTCAGGTGCACTTTCTGAGGGAATCTGCATCTCTGGAAGAAAAGATTCCCTGCATGGCCCTAGGGTCAGGTAATGCAAGCCCTACCTTCCCAGGGACATGTTTACTGCCACAGAAGAGCGGATCACTAACCTGTAAGAGAGGGGTCGGGGAAATAGCTCCGTGGCACAAGTGTCTGCCTGGCAAGTGCAAGGTCATGAGTTTGAACCCTAGTCCCACCAAAAAAAAAAAAAAAACAACACTAACCTGTAGGAGGATGCCAAGTTTATTCCCTTGTTCCCCCCACTCATCATTTGCCTTCATGATCTTTACAAGGTTGATTCTTAACATGTGTTTAAAAATGCATAGGATATGGGCCAGCAACATAGTGAATGCTAGCGCCTATCAGGGAGGGCAGGGACTGAGGTTCTATACCAGACACCACATGCCACTCCAGCTCCATCCTTAGAGCCAGTTGAACCGGCCACCAAGTCCAGGCATAGTGGTTCAAGCCCACAATCCCAGCACTGAGGAGGCTGAAAACAGGAGGATCACTGAATCCATGCTGAGTAGTGAGACCCTTTAACAATCAAGTACATTTTTTTAAAAAGTACATATATAGATATAGATATAGATATAGATATAGATTGATGATATAGATATAGATATAGATATCATAGTGATGGGTCAGGATTCAAAGTTTCCCAGGCACCTTGCCTCAACCCTTCCTCTTAGCTTCCCAGGGCATCTTGCCCCAGACATTCCTTCCCTCAGTTTCCTAGGTAACCTACCCAACCCCAATCCCAACCCTGCCCCACATCGTACTCTGGTCTGCAGCTCAAGTAGGCTGCAGAGTTTTTGGCTATGATTTTTACTCTCAGAACAGAACGTAACCTTTGTTGGGCATCTTGTCAAAAATGAATGAATGATAAGAGTCTATTTGAGACAGGGTCTCGCTGTACACTTCAGGCTGGCCTTGAGCTCAGTTTTGTAGCCCAATATAGGTCTGGTCTTGACCTATATTGGTCTCAACTCACTCCCTTCTGACCTACATAAAGTTAAAAAGGATGATGCCCACCTAAACTTAGCTGTTCCACCTTACCCCAAAACTCGTGATCTGGTCGTTACCTGGCTGCTCCAGCCCACGATCACCCTCCCTGAAAGATCCTATAACATCTCCAGCCCCGCTTTGTTTGCTGCCATCTTGGTCCACTAAACAGCCAGCCTGCTTGATGCCTCCAATAAATTCTACTCGTGTCAGAATGCCTGGCCTGGTTGACTGTGTGGGTTTGGACCTAACACATAGGACCAGGGAGATAGCTCAGAGGCATAAGCACTTGCCTGGCAAGCACAAGGTCCTCAGTTCCATCCCTGGTACCACCAAAAAAAAAAAAAAGTCACCTTAAAGAAATTCTGATGTAACACACCAGTGTAAGAACTATTGGTCTAAATAATGCCAAAGTCTGTAGACTCACTGTTAATATTCTGCAGCTCAGGTTCAAACTACTATGTGGAATGATGAGAGCTAACCTACAATTAACAGAATGGGCGCCAGTTCCCTCTTGCTGCAGGTTCCATTGCACAGGACACAGCCTGTTGGCCAGACATTAGCATTCAGGGCTGTAGTGCCAAGTGAGTGACACCTACAGGCCTAAGTAGTGGAGCAGGGCTGGGTGCAGCAAGAAACAGCTGAGATGCCCCCTGGAAAACACCTCCAGATGCTTCTCAGGTACCTCTGAGGACAGAATGGCTCCTGAAAGCTGTTTGCAATAGGTCTGGGTCCCAATACAAAAATGGGTGTTTCAGATGAACACACCCTTCTCAGAGGAAGAAGGAGAAACAGAAGATACATCAAAAAGTTCAACATCATTGAGATGCAAACCAAAAGAACACTGGCCCTCATGGAGCCAGGGAGATAGTTCAGGGATACAAGTATCTGCCTGGCAAGTGCAAGGTACTGAGTTCGATCCCCAGTTCCAGGGTCCAGGGAGGCTATCATCAAGAAATCAACCAATAAGAATGCTGGTAGGGCTCTCGGTGCAAATGAACACTTATTCACTGCTGGTGGGAGTATAGAATGGTGTAGCCACTGTAGAAATCAGTGTGGAAATTCCTCAAAAAACTAACACTAGCGGTCTTATTTAATCCAGCTATTCCCCTTCTTGGTATCTTCCAAAAATTAAAAGCAAGCTGGGCGTGGTAGCACACACCTGTAATCCCAGCACTTGGGAGGCTGAGGCAGGAGGATCGGTGTCAGTTCAAGACCAGCCTGGGCTACAAAAGTGAGTTCAAGGCCCGCCTGAACTGCATAGTGAGACCCTCTCTCAAAAAAGACAACAACAACAAAAAGAATTAAAAGCATCATGCTACAGAAATGTATGCACATCCATGTTCATAGCAGCACAGTTCTTAAAGCTAAACTTTGGGAACATCCCAAATGCCCATCAAGCGATGAATAAACAAAGATGTGGATTTCCTATACAATGGAATATGAGTCTGCCATAAGGAAGGATAAACTCGAGACATTTCTACCTAGATGGATGGACCTTGAGATCATTCTTAGTGAAATAAATCAAACACAAATGTAAATATCATGTGGTTTCCTGGATATGAGACAACAAAAGCATGACGAAGAACCAAAATGCATAAGAGGTGTTGAAAAATGAGAAGAAAATGTGTAACTGAGGAGAACAAGGGGAGGGGAAGAAAGAAGGGATGAGAAAGAAGAACTGAAGGAAAAAACAAAATGAAGCTTTTGTAAGTAAGGAGGGGAAGAGGGGTTGAAGGGAAAAGAAAGGAATGAGAAAAAAAGAAATAGATCACCTGGGCGTGATGGCGCACACCTGTGATCCCAGCACTCGGGAGGCTGAGGCAGGAGGATTGGTGCGAGTTCGAGACCAGCCTGGGCTACAAAAGTGAGCTCAAGACCAGCCTGAACTGCACAGCAAGACCCTGTCTCAAAAAAAAAAAAAAAAAAGTCTTTGGAAAGACAGAGAAAAAAAAAAAAAAGAGTGCCAGTTGCACTCTGCAGCTCTTTCATGGAATGGCTTGAATAAGGAATCACTTCTGCAATTTTTTAGGAGCTAAAAAATGTTAGTGTTCTCCCTACCTTGAATGACTTAAGAGGTTTAACAAACACAATGTGGGGGGCAGTGCTGTCACCTCCAAATCACAGAGGGCTCCAGCAGCCTAAAGCAATCATATCTGCTGCTGCTGCCTTCAGCTCTTGGTAGTTCATATTTCCACGTCTCCCAGTTCCAGTTTCCTTGGCTTGTAAAATAGAAGTGAAATCATTCATGACAAGAAAGCCATAGCACCGTACACAAAACCAACCAAAGAAAACTTTCCGACTGAAACAAAGAAGAGCCCTAAATATGCAACAGGGCTCAGATCTAGCACAGAAAAATAGCGTCTCCTTCAGCACAAAGGTAAAGAAGATACAAAAAATTGCCAGTCTTTCTGCACTATTTAGACAGAACCATGAAGGGGGTCAGAGGGATATAGTTCAGGGGCACAAGTACCTGCCTGGCCAGTGCAAGGTCGTGAGTTTGATCCTTGGTTCTGCAAAAATAAGTAAATAAATAAATAAATAGATAAATAAGACTCTAGATAGAACCACAAATTGCTGGAGGACAAGCCCTGGGTGGTCCTAACACCTGCCCACACCAGTTAACCCCAGATGTCAGTGTCTGACTCTGCTGGCTCCAATGCTGGTTTGGGCCAGGTGTCATTGAGGGGCTCTGTCAGGTGCTGCTATTTAGCATGGAGCTTCACTGGCTGCAGATGTCTGGTTCCCCTAAGTGACTGCTGGGTCCACACTCCTCAGGAGAAAATCTTGAGTGAGTTCACAGGCACTTTTGAACCCATCATACCTGAAAAGTACACCACAAGCAGATCTGCAGGACACCAGAGGGAGGCTTTATTTTACCAAGACCTGTGCAGCAGCCTGGGGAAGCTAGCAGCCAGCAGGAGCCCTTGGAAACCGACCCCAAGAGTGAGTGGCGCACGGCTTACACAGCAGCTGCAGGCCCGTGATAGACTGGTTCAAGTGTAGGCCTGTGATTGGCTCAAGTTCAGGCCTGCAATCCAAGCAGGTACAGGGCTCAGAAAAGGCACAGCAACTCAAAAGAATTTGGTGAGAGGGTAGCCTGAGGTAAGATGTTTGATGGGCAGAAAAGTGAAGTGGCCAAAACTCTGAAATCTTCAGCAGGTGCTGGTTGTGTTCCTCAAACTCACTCAGGCTTGGGAAGACTAGGGGTGCAAGCAATGGATTCAGCTCCCTCCCTTCCTCCTTGATCTTAGCCACCCTGTTCTTTGCAGAGGCCAGCCACCGCTCTGGAATGGTGGGACAGGGGCATTAGTTGAAAGTTTCAGCAATTTTTAAAAGATCTGGGAAATCATGCACAGTTCTAAGGATTGTCACCATTAGAGACTCTGGAAAGAGGAAGTCACAACCTGTTTCTGTTCAGTGCAAATTAAGAACCATAATCAGAGGGGCTGGGGAGACAGCTGCATGGCACAAGTGCCTGCCTGGCAAGTATAAGGGCATAAGTTTGAACCCTGGTCCAAAAAAAAAAAAAAAAAACATAATCAGGCAAAGACTAAAGACAAATAGGAATTTTAGGTGTTGCTCTAATTCTTAACTTTTGAATATGTATCACCAATAGCCAGTATCCTACAGAATGTGTTTCCTTTACTAAATCGTACCATTCTCTAAAAAGGATGATTACTTACTATACTATTGTATATACAAGCAGAAAATAAATAGTATTTTATAACCATCAGTTACTTAAAAATAAATCTGAGTAATGTATAAAATCTCTACTCCAAAAGTTACAAGACTGGATGTGGTGGTACACACCTGTAATCCCTGAATATCCTGCATGCCCTTCCCGTACAAATACAAAAATAAAAAATAAAAGAATAGTTACAAAACCATATTAGCAAATATACAATATATTCATGGACCATAAGTCCAAAAGTGTTGAAAATATCCATTCCTTTCTAATTGCTCTGTAGATTCAATGCAATCCCAATCCTAACTGCTTGTTAAGGAATTTGACAAATACATGTAGTAGTCAAAGCAATCTCAGTAAAGCAAAGCTGTAGCGCAGGTCTTACAATTACAAGAATCAAGATTAAAAAAAAAAAAAAAGACCAGGGGCCCAGCGGGAAGGCTCAGTGGTCTAAAGCGCCTGCTTGGGAAAGCTTGGGCTGCTTCAGGGACCGCGGTTCGATCCCCGGCACCACATGTTGCGCCTGCCCTGCCCTTGGGGTGGGCTGAGCTGGCCATAAAAAAAATGAGTGAATAAACAGACAAAGGTTGTGAAACAAGAAAAATAAAATAAAATTAAAACAAAAAAAGACCATTTGATTTATTGATTTATGACAAAAGTAACATACAGTGAATTAGAAAGGATTTTTTTGAGTACTGGTTTTGATCAATACCCAATTGGATATTAGTCAACTGTTCATCTCTAAAAGATTCAAACCTTGGTCTCTCACACCATATGAAAATATCACTTCCAGAAATATTATTGATCTAAATGTGAGAGCCAAAATCATAGGGCTTCTAAAAGCAATTACAGAAGAGTATTTTATGACCTTTAGATAGGCAGAGATTTTTATTATTATTTATTATTATTATTATTATTATTATCATTTATTTTTGTTTTGTTTCGTTCTGGGGATCAAACCTACAGCCTTATAGGCTTAAGGCATGTATTCTATCACTAAGCTACAAAGATTTCTTAAAGAGAATACATGCCAACCAGGCTCAGTGGCACCTGCCTGTAATCCCAGTACTAGGGAAGCTGAGGCAGGAGGATCACTAAAAAGTTCAAGGTCAGCCTGGGCTACAAAGTCAACCAAGGCCAGCCTGAACCATATAGCCAAAACCTGTCTCCAAAGACAAAAAAGAGAGAATACAAATATCATTAAGCATAAAATTGATAAAATTATACTACAATAGGGCCAGGGAGATAGCTCACTGTTTTAAGTGCCTGCCTGGCAAGTGCAAGGGCCTGAGTTTAATCCTTGGTCCCCCCCACAAAAAAAAAAAAAAATAACAATACTGCCTTAAAGTTAACAATGTGTATTTCCTCAAGGTTATCATTAAGAAGTATAAAGTTAAGCCTCAGAGTGGAAGATGTTGGCAATAAATCTCATGGACCAAAGGCGCAGATCCAGAACACAAGAAAACTCCTAAAACTGGTAAGAAAAACACAGACAATGCAATAGAAAAACTGAGCAAGAAATGTGAACCGGCACTCTACAGAAAGGGGACATTCGCGGCTCAGAAACCATAAGCAGAGAACTAAGCTAGGAGCAGCACTCTCCGAAACAGTATGTACTCGCAGCTACACAGGAGGCTGAGCCAGGAAGGCTTGAACAGAGGAGCTGGAGTCCAAGCTGAGGAGCAAGGCCCCATGCCCACCGCGCACTACCTTGGAAACACTCTTCAGTGATCCGTTATCATGTGTCCCAGCAGCTCTGCTCCTGGCTCTACAGCCAAAAAAAGGTGTATGTCTATGTTCTGCAAGAGACATATAGAAGAATATTCTGACCAATGTAATTAGTGTAAGCAAAAATACTGCAGACTTTTTGCATAACAAAATACCACAGAGCGCTGAGAAGGAATAAAGGGATGGTTACATGTGAACCCTGGAATGGATCTCATAGACATGACTCTCACCAAGCCAAGACAGACCAAAGCCAAAAAGTATTCTGAATGCGCCAGAAAAAAAAAAAAAAAACTACACACACTTCAGAAAAAGACACATATAGCCGGGCGTGGTGGCGCACGCCTGTAATCCCAGCACTCGGGAGGCTGAGACAGGAGGATCAGTTCAAGTTTGAGACCAGCCTGGACTACAAAAGTGAGCTCAAGACCAGCCTGAACAGCATAGCGAGACCCTGTCTCAAAAAAAGACAGAAATAAATAAATAAATAAATAAATAAGACGCATATAAATACTGTAATACCAAATTTATTGAGACATCATGAGATTAATACAAGTTACTGCCAGGCTTTACAATCACAAGAGCTGATCCAGGTGGTGGTCACTGGCTTCCAGTCAGTTACTAGTGTGACAAACTGCTGCTTGGGTAACCTTGGTCACTGAGATTGGGGTACATGCATTTTCCTCTCTAAGAGCCAGCAATCTATGAAAATATTCTATGAATATTCTATGAAAATATTCTTGGTCTATGTTGGCTTGGTGAGAGTCAGGTCTATGAGATCCATTCCGGGGTTCACATGTAACCATCCCTTTATTCCTTCTCAGTGCTCTGTGGTAATTTGTTATGCAAAAAGTCTGCAGTGTTTTTGCTTACACTAATTACATTGGTCAGAATATTCTTCTTTTTTTTTCTCCCTCCTCATTCTCTTCTCTGTCACTTTGTCTTTGTCCCCCTCCCTCCCCGCGCCCCCCCCCACCCTTTCCTCCTCTTGCCCAGAATCTGTGATCCTTCTGTCTCAGTCCTCCTAAACCCTGGGTTTACAGGCATGTAACACCACACACCTGGCTTGCATTTTTCTTCTCAGACTTCAACCAACATTTTTTTTTAAAAATTCCTGTCTTAGCCGGGCGTGGTGGCTCACGCCTGTAATCCCAGCACTCGGGAGGCTGAGGCAGGAGGATTGGTGCGAGTTCGAGACCAGCCTGGGCTACAGAAGTAAGCTCAAGGCCAGCCTCAACTGCATAGCGAGACCCTGTCTCAAAAAGACAAAAAATAAAAAAAATAAAATAAATAAAAATTCCTGTCTTAATCAATTTTCTCATCACTGGGCCAAAACATCCAACATCCACAGTTTAGACTTGTTTGAATCATGCTTTCAGAATTTTGTACCTTTGGGAGACCAGTCCAAAGCAGAAACATCATGACAACATGGTGGCACCAGCCGCTCAGCCTGGGACACTGGCACCCCAAAGGCACTCCCCAAGGACCCTCCCACAAGCAGCAGCTCCAGCCATGCACCTCAGTGGATTGGTCCAAGAGGAGCCTGGCGCACCCATGGTGCACTCTCCTTTCCAAGTGCCTCTTAGTCCAGTCAAGTCAACAACTAAGAGCAACTGGAACAATTCTCAAAACACTTTTCTTCTTATACTTCAACAACTTTCTTTCTAATTCCCAATCATTTCACAGCGGACGAATACTGATTTTTTTTTCCTTCACTGAAAACAAATGAGGGGGCGTACATATAAAGTCAACTATACCACTGACTGTTCACAAAAAAAAACAGTGATTTTGTGCTGCAATTTTCCAAAGGCCATCTGACTTCCCAAGGTTCAACTGCATCATTTCTGATTATGTTTGTTAACTTTTCTCTTCTGCTTTCTTCTTACATTTGTATTTTGTTTTCTCGCCATGCATAGTTCTGATGCAGATGAAAGCTGACTTCATTGGACTTGGCCAGAAATTCGTTTCCCATTTCTTAATTGCAAAGGTAGCCATAACACAATGTACAAAGGCAGCTTGCCATCCAAATCTTAAAAAGGAAATAAAACACCATTTTGCTGATGATCCATCTGCATGCTTTTTAAAATTTACCATGGTTTTACTTTGATCCCTTTGCCCTCATTTTAAATTCCTACTGAATTTTGTTGTATAACTTTAGGGCCTTGCAAGGAAGCAAATTTTTGTGAATTCCAACTGCAAATTAGAATGACTGCTATGTATCCCTTTATTCTTGATATTTGACTTTTGAAGGTCAAAATAACATGAATTTAATTTCACGTGTGATTAAATGTCATGTTGATGTTCCAAATCCCCCTTGGCCCCGACTCTTAATTCTTTCCCACTTTTGATTAGTCTATTTCATCAGAACCACAACTACAATTGCCACAGAAGAAAGAGAAGAGAATTGGGAGTTAAGTTATTAATTTATCCCTAAAGGGTATGGCCATGCCGCTGCATGTATAACACGATCAGGTTGTGAGTAATCACTGGTACACAGTCAGATGCACAAATGACTTCCTCCTGGTATTTCAAACTTTATGCTTCAGCTAAAGAGCACCAGCTAGCAATTATAATTTCTAGCAAAGAAACTGGCCTATACAACTTCTAAATTTCTTTCATTGAGACATTCAGTTTTTGTTTTGTTTTTGAGACAGGGTCTCACTATGCAGTTCAAGCTGGCCTTGAGCTCACTTTTGTAGCTCAGGCTGGTCTCAAACTCATACCAATCCTCCTGCCTCAGCCTCCCAAGTGCTGGGATTACAGGCATGCGCCAGCACGCCCGGCTGAGACATTGTCTTAAATTCCTGTTTTTGATAGTTAATAGAATTAATCCATAAATTCAAATTTGAGACCTTTTCCTTTTGATGCCATGGAATTCTGAGACTAAATATTCTGGTATATCAAGATGAAAAATCTACCCACAGGGAACAAAAACTAACAGGCCCCGGGTATTCTGTCATTCAGAAAAGTGAAAAAGAACCTTCTGATTTAAAATAGTGGTGATCTCTCTTCTACTACCAAGAAAAAAAAAACCTTTATCAGTGAAGATACATGTATTTATAAAGTTTCCAGAATATAATAAAAGCACTGTCGGGGGCCCGGCGGGATGGCTCAGTGGTCTAAAGCGCCTGCTTGGGAAAGCTTAGGCGGCTTCAGGGACCGCGGTTCTATCCCAGGCACCACATGCTGCGCCAGCCCTGCCCTCGGGGTGGGCTGAGCCGGCCATAAAAATGAGTGAATAAACAAACAAAGGTTCTGAAACAAGAAATAAATAAATAAAATTTTAAAAAAAATAAAATAAAAAAATAAAAGCACTGTGCAACCATAGGTAATTTTTACATGCTATCAACTGTTTTTCTGTACTGATAATTGGGGAGGGGGGATACAATCTTGCAAGTCCAAGCATTTCTCTGGAAATTGCTCTTGCTATAAAGGCACATTTTCTGCCTCTAAGTGTTAATTATTTCTATGGCAACCCTCCATCTGGTTTCCACTATTTTCACAGGCGTTTTAAATTAAGCCTATATATGTCGCTGTTCAGAGATTATCATTGTGTTTGCATAAACCATATGGCTCTTGGGCAGACCTGATTATACCAGTAACATTAGGGAAATATATAAATGTCATGTCTGTTACATAAGAAAAAACTGATGTAAAATGATAATGAAGTTGGAAGGGGAAACACTATTTCCACAAATCCGTTCATAATACTGTAAATCTTTCAATCCATGACTACAGAGTTCTGCTTTTTAGTGCAGTGCTTGGAATTGAACTCAAGACCCTAATTTTTTTTTTTTCTTTCTATTTTAAGGTAGAGTCTCACTCACTAACTTGTATACCCTGAGTACAAACTTGCAGTTTTCCTGTCTCAGCCTTGCAGAGTGCTGGGATTACAGGTATATGCCACTATGCTCAGCCAGCTCTATTACTTCTGAACATAAAGTGATTTAACTTCCATGAAGAAAGTATCTTACACAGAATATACTTGGATTTATCCAATACTTAAAACTACAGGAACTATATTATACTAGGTTATGAATATAACTATATATATGTTGTCTTCTCTGTACATTAACATGGATTATAAAGATCATGAAAAAAGACAATATCCCTTTATAAAAACAAAATTTAGGACAGAAGACTTACCTCAGCAGTGCAGCACCTGCCCGGGAAGCGTGAGGTTGGGAGTTCAATTCCTGGTACTGAAAATAACAACGACAACAACGATGACGATGATGATAAAAAAATAAAAAACAGAGCTTACTAAAGGCAAACAGGTGTTCTAAGTTAAACAAAAGTTGAGCTTCTTAGGGCCAGCGAGAAAGCTCAGTGGGCTAAGTGCCTCCCTTGGCAAGCTCAAGAACCAGGGTTCAATTCCCGGTCCCACATGCCCCACCTCTGGGGAGGCTGAAAACAGAAAGACCAACACGAATCAGAGTTGCATAGTGAGACCCTGTACCAAGTACATAAAAAAATGAAAACACATAAATAAAAATCAAATAAGTAGAACTTCTTTTCTTACTACCAAATCCTTACCATGTGACTAGAAAACTTCAGAAATAATCAGACCCAAGCATCATCAAGTTTTAGTAAAAAGGGCCGGCCAAATAGCTCAGCAGATTAAAGCACCTGCAAGCAGGTATAGGGGCTGGGGGTTCAATCCCCAGGTCTGCTGTGCAAGCCCCAGCCCCGGGGTGCACTGAGAAGGCAATGGAGACTGGGTATAGTGGCACGCACCTGGAATCCCAGCTCTTGAGAGGCTGTAAACAGGAAGATCTCTGCAAGTCCAACCTACTAGTAAGACCCTGAACACCCTGCAGACCCTTCCCTAAAATTAAAAAAAAAAAAAGTTTTAATAAAAATATAAAAGGAAAAGTGCAAAACTTTTGTAAATAAGGAGGCACAGGGATTGAAGAGAGAAAGGGGGGTGGGGGAAAAAAAGAATCAAGCTATGTCATGTACAGATACAGGTTTCCTACGATGCAGTGAACATATATACCTAAAATATATAACGGGGGCCTGGCAGGATGGCTCAGTGGTCTAAAGCGCCTGCTTAGGAAAGCTTGGGTGGCTGCAGGAACCGTGGTTCAATGCCCAGCACCACATACTGCGCCAGCCCTGCCCTCAGGGCAGGCTGCACCTGGCCATAAAAATAAACAAACAAAAGTTCTGAAACAAGAAAATAAAATAAAATAAAATAATTCTAAAAAAAAAACACTGGGTGTGGTGGCTCACACCTGTAATCCCAGCACTTGGGAGGCTGAGGCAGGAGAATCAGTGTGAGTTTGAGACCAGCCTGGGCTACAAAAGTGAGCTCAAGGCCAGCCTGAACTGCATAATGAGACCCTGTCTCAAAAAGACCCCCCCCCCAAAAAAGTCTCTAAAATATACCAATAAAAATAATTTTCTAGAGGAAAAAACTCAGAAGAAAAAAAATTGTTAACTGCTCCTTTCAACAGACCAGTAGAAATCAAAATTATCCAAATTATTCTGCATATATACCTAAATATGTATTTTCCTGGGGGCCGGGGAGATGGTTCTGAGGCACAAGTGCCTGCCTGGCAAGTGCAAGGTTGTGAATTTGAACCCTGGTCCAGGAAGAATAAATAAATAGATAGATAAATTTAAAAAAAAATAGTTTTCTTTGGGTAAAACAAAAAAAGTTTAAAAAAATGAAAGGTTAAACTTCCACCCATGATGTATTCTTCCATCACATGGGCCAAAAACCTCCAGCCCTTGGTTCTCATAGGCAGGGAAAGCCAACCGAACCCCCTAACCTTTAACCTCTGACACTTTGATCCAAAGGCAAATATATTAATGGTTACATTCCATATTTTTAAAAAACATTCTTTTTTTTTTTCCCCGCACAGGGTCTCACTACTGAGTCATGGCATCCTCCTGCTTCTACCTCCCAAGTGCTGGGACTACAGGCAGGTGCCACCAAGCCCAGACTCAATGGGCTCAAGAGCAGGACCAGCGTGGCAGGCAGAGCTAGGAACCAAACCCTGGCCCCTG